>JASDQU010201353.1:8918-19126 GCA_032191745.1 Picea mariana | reverse complement strand
ATGTCTCAATGGCAAGTTTCCTCGCTTTCGATAGTGGGTTTTCATTATTGACCTCTGATCGGGAGATTCCGTCGAGTGTTCGACTTCAGCTCATTTATTCACATTCATTGGATTGTACTAGTGTACCTTGGGAGTCATTGACATTAATGGTGATTTCCCTCACACTTGTTAACGATATACATTAATGACTGGTAATCAAGTGATTTCTACCATGTTCGACTTCAACACATGTATTCACATGGTTAGATTCGTACTATAGAGTGGCGGAGATGAAGACCCTGGATATTTTTTGATAGATCCAGGTTGCGTTGGAGTATATTTAGTGTACTGTTGCATAGATCCACATTGTATGTCTGGTGGCTATGTTCAAATTTGAGTCTTTAACACATAGATCCACAGTGGATTTTTGGTGGCTATGTTCAGATTTGAGTCATAATGGCATGGATCTACAGTGTATGTTGGTGGCCATGACCTGTCTTACTTGACATGGATCTTCGCATGTCGACATTTATGCTTTGAGTCATTTTTATTCTGAGTATGGGAATGCCTACCTCAGTGATGATATATTATTGTACTGTATTTCCTTGTTTGTTGGCAGGTTTCTGACTGACTATTCCTTGTTCCCTACACACACTCGACAAAGTATTTCAGCTATCACTATGTTCTAACTTCATACTTTGGGGAGCTCTCTGTTACACATTCTTTTTTTCATCCCTATGACCGTTAATGATGTAAACCTATATATTGCCTTCAGAGGGGTCAGTGGCCTAAATTCCTGAAGAAACAAGAGAGAAGAACTTTTCCTGAGAAAAGAAGTTGCATTTTCCCTTATAAAAACCTTGTAAAAAAGGAAGTTCGCAGGTTGCTATATAGGTAGGGTGCGAGAATGCCTGATTCTCACAGGTTGCACCAGAGATAGGTTGCGAGAGGTTCGCAGGTTGCTCTATAGGCAGGGTGCGAGAATGCTTACACGTGGGAAAAATGAGCGTTTTCTCGAATATTCTAGAAGGAGAAACTTCCATGGTGAGGTGGCATCCGAATGGTTTGGATCTTACTCGCTTTCATGATTTAGTGGGATCATCCTAACCTCCTCACCTTATCCTCTTCAACTTATAAAAGGAGAGAATCTCTCATGGAGAAAGTTAGCTATTGAGCTTTGGTTGGTTTGGAATTATTAGCTTGGTTAGAGTGGCTTTGAGATTTGCTTTGTCAAGATAGATTGTGAGTAGCTATCAGATCCATGGTCTCCGAATCCTTGGAGCAAGAAGTGTGTGGGGAACGAAGGAAAGTTGGAAGGGACCTTACGACATCAAGGCCATGGTTGAAATCTCTCTTTCACATTTAATATGATACAGTAATATGATTATTTCCTATAAAGCTTGTTGTGTTTTATTGTATGATTCCTTGATCACATACATAGGTTTAGATTGAGTTTATGCCATTACTATCACTTTGGTTGGTTGTGTTCTTTTGCAGGTTCATCATTGTATGAGTGTTGGAACGGAGCTAGGATGGCGATGGTGAGAGGAAGCGACATTTAAACGGTATGTCACTCATCCCTCTTTAGTTAGTAAATTCAATATCTAAAACTTAAGGAAAGTGTCATGTTTTGGTGTGTTTTGTTCTAGATCTAGGTGGATCTAGGGAGATCAGTTAGTGTCTGCACCTACCGATTAGTCTGATAAAAACACTCCTGAAAGCATTGTTAGTCAATAACAATCAATCTTACAAAGTTGTTATGATATCTCCTCTGAAAGGCCCTTGAATTTGTTACATATTTCTGTTGTTGTCTATAAGGAGTTGGTTATCTCCCACTTCTCGCCTTTTCTTCATCCATTGAGAGTTTAAGAGCAGATTTGGAAATTTTCCTCCTTTCAAGTTAAGAGCATATTCCAGTCAAACGATTATGCATACAGTGGTAAAACCCCTCATACTTCACACTTTTCATGAGTTACTCCCAAATTCCCAGTCATCTTTCCATCAAATCTGCTCATTCCCCCCTATTGCATAATCATTCGAGTTACATATTCTTGAGATTACTATTATTGATCCATGAAACCATGAGTTCTGAATTCCAATCTGTTAAAAACAAATTTCCCTATGGAGTCACCAGTTTGTTGACGATTGAAAAAGTCAACGTAATTTCGCCCGCAAAGTGTTGCTAAAGCCTATTATTATATAAGAATAAATAATTCTAGTAGGTGGGACCCCCTTGAAATTTTGAAGATCAGATCTGTTCATTTCCATTGTTATGATGATGTGCTATAGATGTTTACATGGTTAATAAGAATATCGTTGTTATTGATATGAGTTGAGCTTTCGTGATGATATCCCTCCATGTGACCACAACATGCTATTCATTAATGGTGATTGTTCCTATTGCACCTGCATAACAAACATATTAATAAAGTTACATTAAGGGCAGTTTTAAAGAATGCAAGGTATTACAATGAGTGCAAAGGAACCTAGTTCTACAATGCTACATGCATAAATATTTGTTGGTTATTGTTAACTTTAGTTACAAGGAAATGACTATAAAAATTGTTTAATTACATTTTTTTTAATATGCATATGGTGGAAATTTTGGTGGCACACTTTGGCAAGGTGGCGATGCAATGGTTATGCATTGATTAATGAAATCAATGGTTGATATACATATGTTATAATGTGGGTGGCACGTTCGGCAAAGTGAATGCAAATGGTTGAATTATTATGTGGATTTGGTTTATGTTATGGTTTAAATGTGTTGATATTATCGATGCCTTGGTTGATTAATGGTGTTAATGGAAGGCTCGTTGGCATGTACTCTGGAGTAAATGAGATATGGGTGGAGGTGACATGCATTTACTGCATGTCACCTTTACCCTTCCCGTTCGTCACCACCCTAGTCGGATTGTTGTTTGATCTTGTTGTTGTGTTCTCGCTCTGGATTTTTAGCAGGGTGAAACCGCTCGACCACCTCTCATCTTAAGGATTTCGATTAACAGGTATGTCTCTTTTGTCCATTCTTGACTTCACTCTGGTTATGAAATGATTTTGGCTCAGTTGTGTGAGTTTGTGTTGTCCTAAGTGTTGCAACTGTGTGGAATTTTTGGATTCGAATGGAAAATGGATGGTTCGGCTTGTATCAGTTTAACTTTGTTGGATTGTTAGTCTTCCTGGGTGATAGTTATTTATTACCACCGTGTGTTGGTTGAAGTGTTTTTTTTTTAAATCATGTTTGGGTGATTGTCTTCACGGTTATTGGGTTTGATTAAGAGCCTTGTTTCCTTATTCATCCTTTTCAAGTGACTGTCTCTCATCCACAAGAATCACATCCCCTTGTGCATACACCTTCAGCCTTGAAGTCTCACCGAAGTTAATTATGTTCCTCTTGTGAATGCTACTATGAAAACCCTTAACCCTCCAGGATGGGGTTGCATAGGGAAACTGTCGAGCTTGTCAAGTGGATTCCAGTCACTATGGTCTATTACCTTGAATACGGGCTCACCCATGGGTCATATAGCCACCATGTTGGTTTAGTTCTCATCACTACCTTTGTGATAATGGCATGAGCCCTGCATTGCCAATTTCACTTCTAAGGGTTACAGTCGCCAGCCTGTTGTCAAAGAATCAGTTTTTTTGGTTATGAAAGGGCCTCTGTCATTTTTGTTTTGGTTCGTGGGTACACATTGTTATCATGCTTGTTTGGTCTATTTCTTCCCTCACCATAGTGATGAATTGTTGGTTATTATACAGCCATCAGAGTGGTTCTTATTATTTTCAGATAATGGTTGGCATTAGTTACAGCGGTTTGGTTTTTTCCACATATGTCGCGTCATGTAGATAAAGTTTTGAGAATTAGAAGATTTGATTGGATATGTTTACTGCATCTTTTGGTAGAATACACTTGAATGTGTGTGGCCTGGTCACTCACAAGAAACTTAATAAATGGCCCAAAATGAAGTCTTTTGAATTATATCGTAGTTATATATTGTTGTGTGGTTATGGTGGAATCCTCTCAGTTGTGCACCACGTATAATATGGATGGTTTGTTTTGTATGCCCAGTGGTACTCCCGATTTCTAAGTGTGTTCATCGTTTTGCAAATTGATCACTGTTGATATCAATTGTGTGGGGTGTTTGGCTCGGTTTTAAGTCGCACTGAGATATTTGTTTCACAGGGGCATGGTTACATTGCCTTGGAAATTTACTCATGCATAGTCTGTGTCTAAATAGTGGTTGTTTTGTTGCATAGTCAATTATCACTTCAATCGTGGCATGTGAGGTTTTAATTATCTTGATTATTTTTACGGCATATATATGTGGGAGAGAATATCACTACAGACCTTTATTGGATCTATTGCAGAAATAGTGACTTCATTATTATTTTGTAAATATGACTTTTAAATATAGATTGGAGAAATGTATGGCAGTAGTGAATGTTAATGATTACAGAATGGGAATGAGTGTTGTTGTTGACTATTATAACATGCAGAATGTGTGAACAAAAGGGACATAACCTCTTACAAATTTTGTGAAATATTTACCTTAAATGATGGCACTGTGTTGGATATTTTATTATTGGACAGTGAACTAGTTAAATACATAGGAATCACTACTCAGTGATCCGATTGTTGATTGATGCATATTTTTCTCACTACAAAATATGTTATGGATTGATTGATTAATATTATGAATAGTAAATGTTTTCTCCCCTTTCATTACCTCATTTTCCACTAATTACAACCCCCTCACATATCCCATATTCATTTTATTCACCCCCTATTCTCATATTGATCACAGCTAAGAGAATTTGTGTGTTAAGATTGGGAAAAGGTGGCAGATTTTTGTGTGGGTCGCAGTGAAGTTTATTGGTTTGCTTACAGTTGATTGTTGTTATCATTGATCAGTGACCATTTCTCTCCCCTTTCATAATATCATATTTTCGCTAATTAAAAACCCCCCATGTATCCTTGAACATTTTTTTCCACCCCCCATGCTCATTGATTAACATTAGAACAATTTGTATGGATTAGATTGCATGAGCCTAATACATTCTGAGCCAAGTCTATTTCATATTTTTAAGGAGTTGTCATGCATGGTTATTTAAAATACTATTTGTTAATTGTTAACATATGCAGGATGAATTTTTTCAGTCAGGGAATCCATGGCCGAGGAAATAGAGGTAGAGGTAACTGGAACCGAGGCCCAATGAGGCCTAGGTTCTCAATACATTTTGATGTTGATTCTGAAGAGCTAGGCCAATTGTTCCATGTTGGATTCTTTAATTGGATTGGAAAGGGAATAGTCCAACCGAGGCCTAAAAGGCCTCCCTTCCAAGCCCCTCAAGCCCATGGTATACCAGTGCCTCCTCATGTCTCTTTACAACCTGAAGTCCTGGAAAATGATGGGTGGCAGGAGATTGTCCACCCAGCAGTCTCCCAGCACCTTGGTTGGCCAAACTTATCTTTGCCTTCTCCTGCACCTTTAAACCCCATTGTCCAAGCTGCCCCTAACCATTCGCCAGTGCAATCTTCCCACGCCAGCAAGAGATTGAATATCGAAGCCCACCATGCACAAGATAAAGGAAAAACCATCGTTTCCCCATCCTCACCCTCCCATGACTCTAAAAAATCTGTGTCTTCACAGATGCATCTGAGGAATGATTGTTCCCATGTGCTTAGTGAGATAAAGCCTAAATCCTCTGCCCAACTCAAGGCAATTTCAGGGAAATTAGGAGGTGACAACAGTAACCAAGGAAGATTTGCTTCACAGACTGGAAAATATGGGTTTTAAATTTTATGTTATTTTTTTATGACAGTGGACTCCATGGATTTTGGACAGCAGGTTTTACTATGGACAACATGTTTTTTTTTGGACAGCCGGTTTTATTTTTGGATACATGAGTATTAATTTGAAATAATTTCAAGTTTATGTGCTAAAATTGTCAAGGGAAAATATGTTTTGAAGGGAGACACAAGGGGTGTATTTGCTTAAACAAATGCATTATGTTATGATGTGATGATTGTTGTCACTAAAGGAGCCATACGGGGGTCCCGCCTATTAGTTATTATTTAATTATGACCCTATTATGATTATTACTTTTCCCCCTTCCTTAACTAAAGCTAGTTAAGGCCTTCTGTTAGCTTAACTAATAAGTTAGTTCAACTACTCTAACCAATTCTAAATTGTTAAAAGTTGAACTAAGAGGAGGAGAGAAGCACAAAGCATGCTAAGTTTTTCTCTTTGAGTTTAGGTTCAGATAGTTCAATTTTCATCCATTCATATATCCGTCGTAGCCTAATTGTCTTTTGTGATAGCAGGGTTTTATTGTAGACAACAATATTTAGGGTTGAATCAAATCATTCAGACACTTTCTCTTCAAAGGTGTTGATCTATCTTTGATAGTCTATGTAGACTTGTCTGTTTGTAAATTAACTTTCATGACTAATAAAGGCTATTTTGCAGAGTCAAGTGAGTAGCAGTCTGTGGCAAGCTGGTCCATCTTTTAGAGTTCAGTTTTGGTTTTCTGTCAGAATTCCTTTTGTATGTTCCATTGGGGATTTCTAAGTTTGACTTTGGTCCAAGATTTATGTGTGAAGTTTTGTAAAGACAATGACTCTTTGGTGAATTGGAATGGAATAAAGGATTTCTTTATGTCTCATCTATATTGATTATGATCTTGGTGTCTTTACTTCTGTTCTTACATTTATTTCAGCAACTAATATTTTCAGAAAATATATAAAAAATTGAATTTCCAACAAGTTTTTTTTTGTTAATAAAAGACTAGCCTAAGCACTTGTAATCAATACTTGTGAGTTAGAATACATATTTTGTTGCATATAAACAAAGGGTGATATTCCCGTCTACTTTACTTTATCCAAGTAAAGTCTGAAAATGCTTGAGTAAGATCAATTCATATATTTTCCTCAACACGATGTTGCTTTTCTATCTTATCTCGTCCTTCCACTTCAAACTGATCTGACGGTTGTTGTTTACTCCGGCTCTCCAGCTCTTCGGACTTCGGGTTTTTCAAGTCTCAAACTAAAAAATCCTCGAAGTGATTTGATCTGGAGTTGAGGATCATGTTCCACCTATCAGTCCTGATGATGGATGGTCCCTACTTACTTCGGGACTTCGGGACTTTGACAAGTCTGCTCGACAAGTCCGCTCTCCTGCGCTCATCAAGGGCTTAACCTTCTTGCATTTATTTCTGGATCCAACGACTGTTGATCCTCGATGCTCAAAGCCAACGGATCATATCTGTACTTATCCTTTGTTCTTCCTTTGGTCACTAAACACTGATGTAATAGTCATTAGGTATTCAGGATTGGTGATCCAACGACCACGGTCGTTCTTCCTCCTGAGCTTTCAAATCTCTCTAACTTAGAAGGTTTTCTAAGTGTTCAAAGGTCTCGATATTTTCTCCTCCTACGAGTCCTGATGACTTTGGGACTCGTCTGCATTTTTGAAAAATGATATCTCTCCTGAGATTTGGCAATGAAGTTAACCTCAGCTCTGGCACACACTTGCGCTCTATGTGCAACTCTGCATTATTTCTCCTGAGATTTGATTTCACACTTTGTCAGTAATCATGCCATCTTTGTTGTTTTTTTTGCCTATAGACATGCCATCATCGTTGTTGTTCTTTCCTGTAGACATGCCATTATCGTTATTGTTCTTTCCATCAACGACAAGCACACTCTTAAACATGCCAAAAATCTCCCCTTTTGGCACTGATGGCAACCCTAAATAGCTACACTATTCTTCTTAGACCTCCAATTGTAGCATGACCACACCTTTTCTCCCCCAGCTTTGACATCAATTTCAAAGAAAACATGATCCCCCTGAGCTTTTGCAGTACTTTTCGGAGGTATCAAATATTCAACCAACACATACTCCCCCTGATAGGATGGACTCTATTATAGGTGAGAGAAGGGATGACACCCAGCTTCTGACAATTCATAAAGATGTCTGCAATTTGTTCAGTGGTTGGAATGTAATGAGCTTGAATAATCTTATTGGTGACCTTCTCTCTCAGAAAATGGCATTTTATGGGGATGTGCTTGGTCTTGGAATGAAATATTGGATTCTTGGACCTGTTCATCTTCAACTTTAGCTGTGTCCTCTGTAGTAGACTCAATATTGCTCACCTCTCTTACTGGGACTCCTTCATCAACATTTTCTTATCATAACTAAATGACTCCCCCTATCACTCTTCTCTCTCTGCTTCTGACTGTTCTCCCCCTTTGTTTGTAAAAGTTTAGCTTTCCATGACAATGTCTATCCTCTTGTTATCTCTACAGGATGTCATGTATATCATTTTGTACATCAGATTTTTTTTGTTGCGGATGTTGCTACCCTACTGGAACACTACGCAATTTAGCTCATATTTTTCAAACAAACCTTGGATATGCCCATTTATTCTCATCGATCTCTAACCATATGTATCCGTCTTTATCCAAGATGCTTCTTTACTGTACATTCATTTTTCTTCCATGATGCCTACAATCCAAGGCTTTTATGACCATATTCATCACAAGAAAAAACAATAATTTTTACGAGCACTCTCATACCTCCTTTGATTCATCAATGAAGGTGTCTCTCTTCTAAACTTACTTTGAGGTGTATGAGTAGCTTTTGGATGTCTTCCTTGATCTGATCTTCTAAATATTGTAATATTTATTTCATTCTTTGAAAATGAAGAACCTGAGTCATACCTACTTTCCCTTTTTACAAATGAAGGACATGTGTCAAACTTGTCTTCGCCCTTTACAAATGAAGGACTTGGATCAAGTTTCTTAGGAGTATTGATTTCTTCCTTGTTCTATCCAAGACCGGATTTGTCATTTGGTGATCTCTGACTATCCAAGATCTCATCCAAGGTCATGGAGTTGTTCAAGAACTTGATTTGGGTGTTTGACTTCTCAACCTTCTTTCTAAGATTCACAATTTCTGCTTCCAGCTTATGACATGATTCTTCTTCTACTTCTTCAATGGGATAAATGCTAATAGAACATTCTTTTTTTGTATCCGAGTCTTCTTCTTTACTTGCAGGGGAGGATTCAATATCAACATTATTATCTGTCCTTATGCCTTTAGCCACCACGTGTCCTTAGTTTACAAACTTTATCTTACAATCTTTAGAAGTGACCAACACTTTACATCCTCTGTCACACATTTGACTTACACTGAGAAAATTATGTTTTAGCCCATGTACAATCAGAACATCCTGGGCATCTCCTTTTCCATTACTCAAACTCTCCATCCCTTTACCCTTGATTTTACTTGGTTCATCATTTCCAAAGGTCATATTTCCTGTTTTTCTTTTACTTATAGACAGAAATGTATCCTTGTCTCTAGTCATGTGCTTGGAGCATCCACTGTCTATATACCAGGGGTCTTTTTGTTTCTGAGCTGAAGGTACTAGACCACATTTTTCACTATCTTTTTTTTTTCATGTGCTGGCATTTCTAGCTAAGGGTTTTATCCTTGGATCTGCTTTGTAATTCTTCAGATGGCAGTTTGCAGCTTTATAGCCGAAGTTATGATAGTTATAGCATTCAATCTCATCGTTCAATAGGTCAAAGTGATTGGTGCAACATTGTTGACTCATTGGTTGTTTAGTTCTATGTTGCAAGGATTGTTTATTTCTTGACTTCCTCAGTTGCATGTCTCTAAACTTAATTTGACAGTTTGCAATCTTATGACCAAAATTAGAGCAGTAAAAACAGTAACCATGGAAGAAATTTTGGTACCAAAAGGATGGCCTTCTTCTTGTAATTTGTTGTTCCATCTTCTGATATCTTTTTTTTTCATCTGGGATCATCTTGTATTTATTAGCTTCTAGTGGCAGAGTACTCACATGGTCTGATTGTCTGCTGACTTGGAACTTGATCATCTTTATTGGCTCTTTGCTTTCTGGTTGTTTGTTGCTTGAACCACTTACATAGCCTAAACCAGTATTCAACAAAGGAGATCTTTGTTTTCTTAGAATGTTGTTTAGTTCTGCTAAGGCTTTAATGCTTGGAAGATTTTAGAGATATAATGCGTTAAACTTCTCCATCTCTTTTCTAGTTTTTACTACCTCTTCTTCCAAGGCTTCAAATCTTGTCTTCTTCTCTGATAATTGTTGTTTCAAAATGTACTCTATTTTCTTTGCCTCTACTAATTCCACTTTTAGCAGGGCAAAGTCTTCATCGAGATTTTTACTGTCTTTCTCGAACT
>JASDQU010201352.1:0-12444 GCA_032191745.1 Picea mariana | reverse complement strand
GCTACCCTGGTGGGTTAATAGGTCCAACAAAGTCAATGGCCCATTTCTCAAATGCTTGTGAGGTCAGCTGTGGTGCTAAAGGAATTTCATCTCTTATGGACGGTTTCCCAACTCTTTGGCATACATTGCAGGCTCTGTAATAGTCCTTATCATCACTATGTAAGATAGGCCACCAAATGCCAGCTCTAAGAATGTTATGCACAGTTACTTCTCCTACGTAGTGTCCCCATGCAATGCCTTCATGAGCTTTAGCGAGGATCAATGGTCGCTCTGCTTCCATAACATACCTCCTTAGTATCTCATCATGTCCCATCTTGTATATCTATCCGACTATAAGTGAAACGTCTGCAACGCGCACTACTAGTTGTTTCTTATGAGTGATTGTATATTCACTAGGTGCCATTCCTATTGATAGGAACTGGACTATTTCTGCAAAGTGGTCATCAATATTTCTAATGGCTAACAACTATGTATACATAAGTGTATCCTCTAAGCTAGTAGTCTCTTCTCTATTTTCCAACCTCGACAAGTGGTCAAAACCTTTGTTCATTCTTCCTAGCTTAACCACAATCTCAAAATCATATTCCTGAAATAGTAGAATCCATCTGCATATTCTCCCCCCCAACACTGGCTTGTTGACTAGGTATTTCAGCGTGGACTGATCAGTAAACATTTTAAAGTGTCCTCCCAGCAGGTAGTGGTGGAACTTCTACAGCGCATACACCATGGCTAACCCTTCTCTTTCAGTAGTGGTGTAATTGATTTCTACTATTGATAGGTTCCCGCTAGCAAAGGCTAACGGGTGGTTGATGTCTCCTGTTCCCAGTTGTTCTAACACAAATCCTAATGCAATGGAATATGCATCGACATGCACATGAAATTCCTTTCTCCAATCTGGGAAAACCAGAATAGGTGCAGTAACCATTTTCTGTTTCAGCGTGTCGAAGCTCTGTTGGAATTCTTCTATCCAGTGAAATTGACAGTCTTTTCTCAAAAGATTCTCCATGGGTGTTGTAATCTGGCCATAGCCTTTAATGAACTTCCTGTAATATCCATTGTGTCCCAACGCAGTGCGCAACTATTTGACTAAAGTAGGAGGGGGTATATCAACTATGATGACAATTTTAGATGGATCTAACAACAATCCTTTCTTGCATACAATATGACCTAACAACACTCCAAATGGTGAAAAGAAAATGAATTTCTTTGGGTTTAAGGAAATATGACATTGCCTTCACTTGTCCAACATTAGMCTTAAACATTCGATATGATTTTTCAATAAACTAAAATAGTCCAGTCATCAAAGTATGCTTCTAGAAACTTATGTAGAAACTCTTTGAATGCTTCGACCACCACCCTGGAAAACATGGTTGGGGAATTATTCAATCCAAATGACATCACTGTATATTGGTAGGATCCCCATTCTATGGCAAAGGTGGTCTTATAGCGATCTTCCTTGGCAATCCGGATCTGATGGTATCCTAAAAATCCATCTGTAAAAKAATATACCTCCTGGCCTCCTACATTATCTAACACTTTGTCAGTGAATGGAATAGGGAAGGGGTCATGCAAATAGGCATCGTTCAGCTTCCTAAGATCTACGTAGATCCTGATCTCTCCTRTCTTCTTGTCTTGTACCACCATAGAGCTAGTCCATTCTGATTCTTTGATAGGTTCTATAATCCCTGCTTCCATCATTCTGTCGAGCTCAATCTTCACTTTCTCCTTATATTTAGGGTTCAATCTGTAGGGTGTTTTTTTGACTGGTCTTGCATATGGTTTCAAAGGGATCCTCCTCTCTCCCATAGGCCCTTTAATGCCCTTCATATCAGTTAACTTTATTGGAAACAAGTCCTGATACTCATGTAGTGATTCTATGATCTTGTTAATAGTGGCAACATCCCAATAATATCCAACATTTGCAAGATTCGGTGTTTGTTCTATTCCAATATTGACTTTCGTGATCTTGATCAGTTGTCCAATAAATGGTAGCTCAACTCCTGGTCCTTCCACATCTCTCTGGCCTTCTGTTTATGTGATGTTCACCTTCCTAGGATCATCGTCTTCATCAGTATAGATGTTGTAACAACCTTGTAGTTTCTGGAGAGGTGTAGTCCATTCATCCTCTTCTTATTCGTGAGGGAGGCTAGGTGCCTCCTCGAACAATTTTTGTCTTACAACCTATAATGCTTGATCTATTGTAGGATATTGGATTTTGAATAAAAAGGTAGTGACAAAGTTCTGAGTCATACCTTCCCAATCTGCAGTGATGAGACACAACTCTGCTTGAAGGTACCAGTTGATAGGGGTTATGTCCAGCGTGTTGACAAATTTGCACACCCACTTCTCTTGAGGAATGTTTCTCCATGCTTCCTCACAACTTCTCACATGGTCCTTTGGACACCTTTGACCTGTGTATCTAACTTCACATCCTTTTACTTGCACCGAGAACCACGTTTTCATTAGAGTACAACATTGTACCCATTTTGTAATGTTGTTTTTGTGTGTCCCCCACCATCTTGCTGGTGTGGCTTTCAAGGCCTCATCCATTTCCAACAATCATTGTTGCATTAGTACAATTTCTTCAAAGTCCGACAAGAAGGTTTCTAAAGGATTTAGACCATCAAAGGTGGGTAAGTTACTTACCGTTGTGCCAATCCATTGTACTTCTCTGGTTAATCTAGCACATCTCCTTGTAGATATTGTTATCACTCCAAGAAACTCCTTAGGGTTGTAGGCTAAGGATGCTTGGTAACTTAGAAATAATGTGTATATATGCTTGGAACAATGGGGTCTTTAATGATTAATGAAATAAACAACTTATCACACATCTAAAGAATCAATTCTTTCAGGAAACAATAATCAGATCAAGTAATTTGAAAGGGGGGATGAAGAACACTATTCTTGATTTCCAAATACAAGTGAATGTAGGGATTAATGCAAGATAGAGAGGAATCCTTTAATTTCAAGTCTATGAGCTCAATAAAGAGATAACAATCTTCATGAACTAAAATAAACTGAAACAAAGTACAAAAAAGGAAAKATGGACAACTCTGATATTGAAAAYGAAAGGAAACTGAACTTTATTTCTGCAAAAAGAGTCTATACAGTGGCACACAATATCTCCCAGTTTGAACCCTTGTCTCTTAGAAAAAATAGGAATTTATAGCCTCTTACAATCAGTTTTACAGATCCTAAAAACATGGATCTGTGTTTAAAAATAACAATTCAAATCTAACTAAACAACTTGATAATAAAGGCTTGATAACTAAACTATCATTCGAATTGTCTTCAATCTCAAAAATTCACCATCTGTATCCTTCAGCTTCTGGAATCCGTGGCGTCATGAAACATGCAGAGGCACCTGTCTTGGCAGCTGGATTTCTTCAGGGTTCATAGTCGATACTTGAGGAAACTTTTTTGACATGTGGTTCCCAAAATTCCCTCGAATCTCTGATGCAGAGTTCTTTGAAAGCGAGTTGTTATCCCCTTAACACTCTGGAACTTCTTTATAACCTATGAAAAATGACCTGCTCCGTCCCTAGCTTCCAAAAATGCTTTTTCTGCTTTCACCAACTAACTTGCCTTGTGATTCACTGGTTATCTGGTGAAAGCGTTGCCTTTCACCAGCTAACTGGTCGTAAAATTTTGCTGTGCGCTGGTGAAAGCTCTGCCTTGGCCAAAAATGAGTTTTCACCTTCAAAACTATGATTCTATCAAAAACTCAATGTGTCTCTGATTTCTCCCCTTGCATGTTTACAACAACCTGAGCAAGTACTTTCAAATCTGGGTGGGACTTTTGCTTTTGCTTTTGCTTCAATCTTCTGATTTTTCTTTTAAGGCGCTTTGCTAGCCACCATAGACTGTTGTAATCTTTGGTGATCTTCTATTTTCTTTTCTTTTCCTTGACACTTTCCCGAGCTAGTCTTTCAAATGCAGCGTTGGTTTTTTCAAAATTGTCAGACAGCTTCTTGTATCTTTCTTTGATTACCCATTCTAAGACCTCCTGCTGAGCGATCACTTCTTTAAGATGCTTGATTTTCTGCACTTTCTTCGACTTGGTGCTCTTTGATGTTTCTCCTTCCTCAGTGTGAGTAAAGGTTTCATAATTTCGTGTAAACTCAATTGAGTGTTTAGGACTTTTGATGACAGGGCTCTCATCTTCTTTATCTGGTTCTGAGTCTGTGTAGGGCAAGTTTAATATGTTTGTTCTCTTCTCTGTAGGCTGCTTTGTAGGCTACTCTGTAGGCTTCTCTGTAGTAGTTTCAAAATTCAATCTTTTCTTTGACCTGTGAGATTTCACACCAGAGATTCTATCTTCTGGAGGTCCTGGCAGGGTCCTCCTCTTCCTTGAACTGCTTTGAGGAGTCAATTTCTTCTTTCCACCTCTCCCCTGTTCATTTATGGGCCGAGTCTGAGTTTCAAAGCCCTCCCAAAATAGGAAATGATGCCATCTCCTTCCCTCTATCTTAATTCCTCTAGAATGATCAATTTAATAAGGCCAAAGTGTCACAGAGTGTTCTTCATGCTTAGGGGTTGAGACCTAATCTTTTTACAGACCTTTGTTAAGCTCTTGTGTAAGAAAAAAGGTAAATTGAGGAGAGTTTTACCTATGAAATGGTCTAGGAGCTTGAAATGATACATCATGAGTTTGTCATACCTGCCCTCTGAGGTTATGTAGAGTTGGATGCCCTTAAACAGATTCTGCCACTCATCCTCTAAATGGGAAACTAGCATGCTCTTCTTCCATGCATTATGCTTGAACTCTTCCTTCAAATAAGCTCTGAAGTTTAAGTTTTTGGTGGCAGTGGTTTTGAACCAACTCTGGCCCGATCTAGGTAGGCTGGTCGCTGCAGCAATGGCAACTTCATCTACAATGAACTCCAAGAACCCAACACGAGCCTTATTTCCGTCAAATGTTTTATCAAAAGCCTCTGCTGTCGACTGGTGGCAACCATTCTACAGCCTCTCAACGAATTCGATGCAACCTGCATTTGAGAAGTGTTTATGGACTTCTGGATGCGTCTGTAGGAAAGATAGACTGTCTAACTCTTTTCTTAGTAAAGACCCACTGCGTCTCCTCGCCATCTGCAACCCAAAATCCCAAATGATTTCGCACATACAACACAGCAAACTGCTATTCGAGCCGAGGTCTTGCGCTGATGAAAGCACTTGAATCTGTCTTTCAACATTAGAAACTTATCATACATTTGAGAGTTATGTGTGTTGGGGAAGCAATGAACTGATTTGATGTTGACAGCCAGGTAGTACAGCCTTTGTACCTGCGTTAATGGATTTGAATTTTCCATTCCCGATGCCATGATTGTGGAGCATGATTTACTGAACCATATCCGATTTATAATCCAATTTGGACGTGCAACTTGAGTTTTTATGATTATCCACTTTCACTAGCGCGTCCTTCTTGATTGCATGACGTGGGTTGATCATATCATCATTTGATTTTTGAAACGTGGATAAACACATGTGATTCCTACTTTCTCCAGCCAACGGCCTGTGAGAAGCACTCTTCGGCTGTTGAAAATCCCTGCTTTCACCAGTGCACAATCCATAAAAAATGCTCCTTAGTTGTTGAAAGTTGCTGCTTTCACCAGCGCACACCCCGTGAGAAACGCTCATTGGATGTTCGAAAATCCCCACTTTCACCAACTAATGACCTGTGAGAAATTCTCCTTAGATGTTGAAAGTTGCCACTTTCACTAGCTAACCATCATCTTTTAAGCACACGTTAGCTGTTGAAAACATTTTATGAAAATATTAAAGAGAAGACCTTTATGGGTCATCTTATTTCTAAGACAAAAATCAAAACCTAAGTCTTGCAGCTAGAAAAACTCAAAACCAATTTGAGAAAACTACCAATAGCCATGCTATCCACCACAAAATGTGACCATAAGGACGGGTTCATTTTGGGAGCTAACATTTGGCTCCAACTGGGATGGGCATCTCCTTGTGAGGTGTTCAAGAACCTAGCTAGACTCAGTAGCCTTATTACAATTTAAAACAGAAATTTGAAAAATAGTTTTGCTAGTACCATTGGGCATGGAGTTATTCAAGTGACAGAAATAAAGAAAACATAACTGAAAAAGAATATGTACAAGTAGAACAAGGCTTTAAAAAAAAGCCTTATGAGAAATAGATATTTAGGAAGCGCCTGTTGAAAGGGCCACCTGCTACTTCCTCGCCTGAAAGAGTTTGGAGAACAAAGGTATTGTTCTGCTGCACCACTATTATGACAAAAGGACCTATCTAGAGAGCCTCAAATTTGCCGTGTTTCCCCTTCTCCTGCCTTGCTGCATCCCATTTTAAGACTAAATCTCCTGTTTTGAAGACATTTGATTTGAATTTCTTGTCGAAGGACTCCTTGATTCTCTCTTGATGCAATTTTGTTTTTTCCAAGAGCTGCTCTCTATCTTGCTGTAGTTCTACCAAATTATGAATTCTCTGGGTCAAATCACTTGGTTTAGAATCAGTTTCTTGTAAAAAACTTTTCAACCGGCAATGCAAGTTGAACAGGAAATATGGCTTCAGTACCATATACCAACTTGAAAGGAGATGTACCAATTGATTTCTTTCATGTAACCCTGTTAGCCCACAAGGCAAACTTCAGTTTGGAATCCCAACCTCTGGCATTTTGTTCAAGCAACTTCTTTAAAATTGTGACTAAACTCTTGTTGGATGACTCAGCTAATCCATTCCCTTGCGGATAGTAAGATGTGGAATGTACCAGCTGAATTCCCAGCTCTTCACACAATTTCACCAAGTGTTTATCTTTGAATGCAGC
Organism: Picea mariana; assembly: GCA_032191745.1. Classification (NCBI taxonomy): domain Eukaryota; kingdom Viridiplantae; phylum Streptophyta; class Pinopsida; order Pinales; family Pinaceae; genus Picea; species Picea mariana. The sequence continues at coordinate 5,645 of JASDQU010201352.1, read as the reverse complement.
AGTGTTATCAGTGACTATTCTCTTAGGGCAGCCAAATCTGGCAAATATGTTTTCTTGCAGAAAATTTATGATGACAGTATGATTGGCGTTCCGGGTGGGAATATCCTCAATCCACTTTGTAAAGTAATCGGTGGCAACAAGGATCCACCGGTGCTGACCACTAGAAGGCGGATGAATTTCACCTATGAAGTCCAGGCCCCACTACTGGAAAGGCCCTGTGACCACTATAGGTTTGAGGGGAAGGGAATTCAGTTGTTGTTTGCCTTCAAACCTTTGACACTTGTCACATGTTTTCACAAACTCATACACATCTGAAAATAAGGATGGTCAGTAGTAACCAAATCTTAAGATTTTATGTGCGATGGTTTTCCAATAGTGATGTCCCCCGCATTCACTATTATGAAATTCAATCATGACCTTAATTGTTTCTTCTTGGTTTACACACCTCAACAATAAACCTATGGGATTTTTCCAGAACAACAAGTTGTCATTGATGCAGAAATTTATGGCTTTGAGCTTCAAAGCCCTTCTTTGAGTTTTTGTCAAATCTGATGGGACTGATAAAGTTTGCAGAAAATGAATAATATGGCTGTACCATTTGTAATCATCTAAGTGAGCTGAGACTTGCATTTCCTCACCTTCTTTATTTTCTGAAGACTGAACATTTTCTGCGTTAATACTCATCAAATTTATTTCAAGCAACCTACAATTTTCCTCTGCCAGAAGTTTGGCAAGGCCCTGACCTTTCACAAGTTTTGCTAGTTTGATTTCAACATCGAATTCAATCAACCTTGCTATCCACTTACTCCTTTTTCCATCTATGTTGGGTTGGACAAGCACATCTTTAACTAAACTGGAGGGAACGAAAGCTATTACCTTTGCCTGAAGAATGTAAACTCTGAAAGCTTTCAATGACTTGACAAGTGCATATGCTTGTTTCTCCAACAATTCATACTTTACCTCTGCGCCCCTCAAGACCTTACTGAAGAAGGCAACCGGATGCTCCTGATCATCGACATTTTTCTGCAAGAGTACTGCTGCGATTGTATCACTTGAAGCAAATGAAAAAATGTAAAATACCTTGTAGAAATCGGGGCTGATCAAAACAGGGGTTGTTGTGATGGCTTCCTTGATGGCATTGAATGAATGTCTAGCTTCTTCAGTCCATTTTACCTCAGAGTCCTTTCTTAACATAGCAGTGATATGCCTTGTGAGTTATGCAAAGTTTACTATAAACCTTCTGACAAAGTTAATAGTCCCAAGGAGAGACTGAATGTCCTTCTTTGATCTAGGAAGAGACAGATTTTTAATTGCTTCTACCCTCTTTGGGTCAATTTTAACCCCATCAGCTGAAACAATATGCCCAAGTAATTTCCCTTCCTTAAGTGCAAAATTTTATTTTTTTGGATTAAGAGAAATGCCATACCTTCGACATTTCAGAAATGTCCTTTTTAAGTGCTACAAATGAAGTTCATGGCTGCTTGAGAAAATGGTGATATCATCGAGATATATCAGGAAAAATTTATCTTTCTCTCCAACGAAAGAAATGTCCATTGCCCTTTGGAATGTCGCTCCTGCATTCATCAATCCAAAGGGCATCTTCTCGTACATAAACATACCCCATGGAGTGGTAAAAACAGTCTTTTCTTTGTTGTCCGGATGGACAACAATCTGGTTGTATCCGGAAAACCCATCAATAAAAGACATCACCTTTGATCCTGACACCTTCTGCAAAATATGCTCCATTTTAGGCAGAGGGTAGTTGTCCTTCCTAGAGCACTTATTCAAATTTCTGAAGTTGACGCAGAGTCTGATCTCCCCATTCTTCTTCCTGACCGGTACGAGATTCGTAATCCATTCTGAATACCTGAGGGGAATGATGATGCCGACATCCAACAGTTTTTTAATTTCCCTTTCCATTGTAGGAAGCAGCAAAGGGTTGAAGGATCTAAGCTTCTGCCTAAATGGTTTGGTGTCTTTATTCAAGGGAATCTTATGCTGAATCACCTCTGTGTCAAAAGTCTTCAAGTCATCATACTGCCAAGCGAAGATGTCCGCAAACTCCTTTAGCAATTCTCCATAATCAGTCCTTTGTTTTTTAGTTAAATGTGAGGCTAAGTTGACATGTTTAGGATCTTGCTCGCTAGCCACATTATACTGCAAAACTTCTGAATCTTTTTCCCCACTTTCCAATTTGACAGCCACATCGTTGTTATCGAACAGTCTCTCCAACGGGACCAAACCTTTAGGAATTCTGTTGGTAGACAGCTGAACTATTTCATGTGCTGTGATTTTGCTTTTGAACTTTGGCTCCTCAATTTCATTATCATGTTCATTCTCCTGATCGATTTGCAGATCTGCAAACTCATCTATCACTGCAAGAAATCTAGTGAGTTCAGCATTGTCTTCAAAAACCTTCCAAAATTTTACATTATCAGGGAGAGAGGGCCTATATTTAACTTGAATTTCGTAAGTTAATTTATGAGGTAGAGGGGGTATGAATGCACAAGAAGACACAGCTAATGAATCAGCCAATTCATTCATTGCTCTAGGTACATATGCAATTTTAAAATCTACAAAATCGTGAATTGCTTTCAACACTTCATCTCTGTATGCCTTCAGCCTGACATGCTTTGCTTGAAAGGACTTATTCACCTGCTGAATAATCAAATCTGCATCTCCAAACACCTACAATTTTTTAATCTTCCTCTCTTTGGCTTCATTCAGCCCCAAAAGTAGTGCCTCATACTCAGCAATATTATTAGTCACTTTAAAATCGAGTTTAAAGGACAAATTAGAAGTTTTCTTAGAAGGGGAAATCAATACCACTCCTGCTCCTGCTGACTCCTTAGTGCAAGCACCATCAAAGAACATGGTCCAAAGATCATCTTCTGTTATTTCTGTGGACTGAATTGTGGTCTAATCTGTGGGCTTTCTGAGTAGCATTGTATCAGGCAGTGAATCATCAATTTGCAAAATACAAGATCCCATACCTGTGTCAACCGAAGAGATAGGATGATTGGATGGATATTTCTCATCACTGATTATATATGCCAACTGAGATTCCCTGTGTAGCCTTCTGTTCATGCCTCCAAAAATAGGGATAGTAGTGTAGGAGAGATCCATTTGAAGAGTACCACCTAGTCTCTTCATCCACGATCTTGATAGTAGGCATCTAAATTTAGGGGGTATGTCAGCCACTACTATATCCATCACCATAGTTTTCATGGATGCTTGGGTTAAGGTTACAGCCAAATCCTTAATCATCCCAAGACATTTGACTTTTCAAGAATCAAAAGAGAAAAGGTCATGATAAGACTTGGTGATCTCCAGCCCAAGCTCATCCATGACCGCCTTTGGCATCAAATTATGTGAAGCACCGGAGTCCAACAAACAGTTATGCAGTGTTTTCTCATGAATATTTAGAGAGATGTAAAAGGGAGGACAAATTTCATCTCTGTCTTCTATCATTTGGCCCAGAGTGATGGTTGGATTATCATCATATATGTTGAGGATATCAACAGAAAGGGATACAGATTGGGGATATAGAGTTTTGAGGATATCCCTTTTGAACATTTCATTTTTCATTAGCTCGACTAGAGGAATAGGAATTTTATTTTTTTGTATTTCAGCCTCAAAATTAAAAGAATATGGAACTTTATCAGAAGCTTTATCATAAACCTTTACCTGATTTGAAGGGGCTTCTTGATTTCTTTGTTGTTCAATGGGAGGCTGACTTTCTGGAGTTTGATGCTTGACACGGGCAGCAGTCTTCTTGGGAGGAGCTGATGCTTTCACCTTTGAAGGATTTGCTTGCTGATTTTCTGATATCTGATCTTTTTGCTTAACAGGGGCTGTGCTCTTCTCAAGAGAGGTTGGTGCATCTTGTTGAGTAGTATCAGATTTAGATTACATGTTATATCTATTCTTATCTTTTGTTGTAAAAATGCCATCATCAATAAGATTATCTTCTGTCTGTTCATTCATCAATGATTCCTCATAGTCTTGTTGCATTAGATAAGATTTCCCTGTCTCTTCTCCAACACAATGAATGTTACCTTCTCCACCTTCTTGATCTTCACCATCGTCTTCGTCCATCACAACATTTTGAAGGGGGACTTTTATCCTCTGATCTTCAATAGGATTCTTTTCTCTTTGCAAGATCTGAGTTGGATGATTATTTCTTCTAAAGTTGTTGGGATTTTGATTTGGATTTCTGCTTGCAGAATCATAAGTTCCTCTTCCCTTCACAGGCTGTTTATTTTCGATCTCGAGCTTAGATATCTCAGAGGTTAGAGACTCTAGCATATTGGCCATTTTATCAAGTTTTGGATCAGCACTTGATGAAGATGAAGCCTCATTCTTTGGTCTTCTCCTATCACAATCTCCTTTCCGCTTCTGGGAGGCCAGAATATTTGATTCCACCTCAAGGGAAGCATCTTGCATGAGAGATAATGTTGGTGACCTCCTTTATCTCAACAGTAAACATAAATCTGAGTCAAAAGCATCAGAATATGTGATCTTGGCAGAAGCATCTGACAGTTTTATCTCAGCTGGTATTTTTCCATACATCTGATTAAACCTCTTAGTGAAATCAGAAACTGACTCACTACCTTGTTTCCTCAAGTTTCCGAATTCTGTGATGTAGTAGACAAAATCTCTTCTGTCACCCCAATGTTTCAGAAATGTCTCATCCAATTGCTCGATTCCGACAATAGAACCAGCAGGGAGTTCTTTGAACCATTTCCTAGCATGGCCATCTAGGCTTTGGACAAAGACTCGTGTCCAAACATCTTCTTCTTCAATATTAAGGTTTTTAGCATAACTGTAAAAATCCTCAATATGTTCTTCAGTAGAAACATCGCCTTTGCCTGTGAATTTGGGCATATACTTCTGATAGTCTCCCATTGGCATGGTTGATACTGGGTTTGGAAATATGAGTGGTGCATACCTAGCAGCTAGGATTTGTTGCATCTTAGTCAAAGGAGGTGGTGTAGCCATGACTATCAAGGGTTTGGAAAATGATAGTTTCTTTTTCAAAGCTTCAACACTTGAGGAATGTGAAAGAGGTGAATCTTCTAATGGGAAAGAGGTCTGATAAGAGGCTCTGTAAAAATTTGCAAGCTGTCCAGCCAAATGTCCTTCACCTTTAGCAGATATCTCTTGGAGGAGATGTTCAATAGCAAGGAGGCTAGTATAAATGTTCAAGTGATCTTCTTGTTGCTGAGAGTGGAAAGACTCAAGGGAAGAAGAACTGTGGCTTCTTTCTAAAGTCTTAGATGTTTTTTCAATCAAATTAAAGTCTATCAATTTATCATCACTAGGATTTTTCTGTTGATCAAAAAGAATTTGTTCTTCTACAGTATTTATAGCTGTTTTTTCATCAATGTTCTCTGAAAAGAACTCAAATTTTTCTGTAGTATATTTTCCAGAACTGAAAAGAGGATTACCTTCTGTATCTGATCTTGAAGTTTGACCTTGAATTGTCTTTCCTTTTCTGAGAATTAGTTCTGGATTGGACACTGGTGTGATCGGTGATTCTTGAGGATTCGCCCTAGTACTGATCCTCTTAGGAGCCAGGATGAACTTGTGGAGTCACTAGATAGATGATTACAACCAACTGAAAATGTCTAATCTTTGTCTAT
>JASDQU010201350.1:4983-18205 GCA_032191745.1 Picea mariana | reverse complement strand
AAATTCAAGTTATGGCTCACAATCACATCCAATTTCATTGATGAGGTAGAGTTAGACATTTTTCCACTTGCCATTTGCGGGATGGTTTTGGGAATTCCATACTTGTATGAATGGAAGGCCATTTTATATAGGGAGTAGAACAAGTATCATATTTTCAAGGATGGGATTGAGTTCACTGTGAGAGCTCATTGGATGAAGACTAATTTGACAATTGTCACTATAGGCACATGCTATCTAATGCTAGTATCTAGGATCCAGGTTTACAACCTGCGGTTGAAAGCAGAACATGTCCTTTGGTTGATGACGTTCATGTTAAGAAGGAAAGATATGTTGATGGTTCATTCTCTTTCGCATTTATATAATCAGTTTTGTTGTTTAGTTTATTATTGATCAGTGAAATATGGTTGGTTACTGCAACAACGAATGACATAGTTTTTGAATATAAGGGAATGGTTAACTTGGTTAGCAGTGTGGTTTCAATCTTCATTATGGTTGTGATGAGTCAGGTGTTTTTTATCCAAACATGAAGGATGGATGATACTTGACAAGTGAGGTGAAATCATTCTCACTTCATTTCTAAATAATCCTTACTTTTGGAGATCCAAAATTCCTCCAGTGGGGAGGTGTGATCCAGGAGGATCTAAGGAATGTTCAGAGAGGTCCAAGAGGATCCAGAATGTTCATAGAGGTCCCAGGGGATCTATAAATTCTTAAAATTTGACTATCTCAAATAATCAATAAAATGACATCAATGCATAGAGATCATCGTCATCTTTCCAACGATGCAAATGGCAAGTCAAACAAAGTTCGTATGCAAAAGTTATAAGCAGTCAAAGTTCCATTCAACCAAGTAAAAGTTCAAAATACGTGGGGAAAAAAAGGTGACACATGTCACCACTACAAGTGTGACACGTGGAAAATGATTATTAGCATCTAAATGGGCAGATCATATCTCTAGGTGGACAAATTATAGGTTGAAAAGTGCCACACAAGTGGTCCAATTAAATGTTGACATGTGGCATTGGAAAGCCAATGAGAGGCTGCCACATGGCAACCTCCCATCGACCAATATTGGCTAGTGTATGTTAAAATTATGGAGTCAATGGGGGTCGAACCTGTAACCTCCATAACCTCCCAAGGCTTAACAAAATCTCCATTACCATCACGCCATCGCTTGTGACTTAACCCAACTATGGCACGAGTTATATTTGAATTTATGTAATGGTTCATTCAGCAGGGAAAAGGGATCGAGGACTAGCCCCATCCCCTGGTCTAGATACAACACCACATGACCGAGTTATAACCGTAGAGGGGGGCTAATGAATATGAGATGAGTTTGAATATATACCATATATATATAATATATGGTATATACCATATATATATATATTGAATGTAACAACCATCGTAACCACATGTATACTATATATGGTTTATATAACCATATGAAACAAAAACAAATGAATATGTGTTATGGAGAGAGATCGAACTTGAAACCTTTGGGTTATATCCCAGAGTTCTTAACCAACACGCCACAATTACCACATATTACGAGATTCCTCCAAAATTTGTATTAAGTTGCAGTTTGGTGTGAATGGGGGGTTAGATCCACACCCTATATATTGGGCTCATATCCCAATGATTGACACATCCCAAGACACACAGATCTCGATGATGGCACATATTCCAAGGTAGTACAGATTTCATATAAGTACGTGTAGGAAATCCCTAGTTTATATGTTGCATGGAAAAGCATGCCATAAGGTATATTGTCCACACCTAGGAAATTTTATACTCGTTGGATTCATTTTTCCGCAAATATTGTGAATTTGAAGTCTGATTTGTGATCAGAGATCATTTGTAAAAGTCTTAGTCCAAATTGCCATTAATGAGCTCTTAGCGCATTCTTTGTGTGTTGAGAGGGTGAAATTGAGCATGTTCGGAATTTGGTCGACTTTATAATCAAAATCTTAGAATTTCACAAGGATTTCAATGGTGAACTCTTTTTCTTGTTTTGAGCAGTTGAATTAAAGAGAGTCCATAAAATTGTCCTTTTTATGCGCCATATTGTAATGTAATTTGGTATTTTGAGATGATGGAGAACAATCATGCTTTATAAAGGGACTTTGAAGATGAAGCGACATATGTCATCCATATATGTAATTTGAGTTCTTTTATTTTATGTTGTGTTATCTCATTATTCTTCAAGTTATTGATTAGTATTAATGAATTTTATGGAAAAATAAGCATATTCACATGTGTTTTTTCAAATAGTTAAGCGATCTTCATATGCCGAATATGTTTGGCTGTTTATGTATATTTAAGAATTAATTGTACATCTAAGGATTTTCAGATCACTCCCTCTATAGTTTTTGTTCCTCATATAGATGACAAAGAAGAATCATCTGTACCTTTCTATGTAACATTGAATATCCATGACAAAATGCTACACAATTGTATGCTTGATTCTGGAGTCTCCTGCCCAAAGAAGTCATGGAAAAGTTTGTATTGGAGATAACCAAGCCATATCATGACCTCTATTCTTTTGATACTAGGAAAGTGAAGTGTGTTGGGATGATTAAGGACATGGTAGTTACTTTGGCGCAATTGTCTGTCAAGAGCATCATGATGGATGTGGTGGTGGCTGATGTGCCCGCTAATTATGGCATGTTGTTGTCAAGAACATGTGCACGTAAGCTGGGAGGAACAATATAGATGGACATGACTTATGTAATTGTACCAGTTTTTAGAGGTGAAAACAAAAGGTTATAGAGAGAGACAAAGATTTTTTATGTGGTGAGTGACCAGAACAACCTTGTAAACCATCCCATCTATGTTAATGATGAAGATTTTGGTTGTTGCATCCTCATAGTCAATGAAGAATACAAAAAGGCCATAACACTCACAGACCCTTTAGTAAGCCCCACTAAGGAAGTATATGGTATATGGAAATAAAAAAATTGATGGGTCATATTCAAAGGAAGGAGTGGGAGCTAGTGTAGTACTCATTTACCCCAGCAAGAAGGAAGTACAATTGTCATGCAAACTAGAGTTTGAGGCCACCAATAATGTAGCTAAGTATGAAGCCTTGATTCTATGCTTGGAGGCAGTAAGAAAAATGCAAATTACCAAGATGGTGGTATTTGTGGATTCATAACTGGTGGTGGAACAAATTAGAGGTTCTTACTAGACCAACCATACAAGAATGAGGGCATATAGAAATTAGGCATGGGACTTGACTGACAACTTTTTTGAACATTTTAAATCTCTATTGTTTTAAGAGAATTTAATCAAGAGGTTGATTCTTTAGTAGTAGCAACCAGTACATTTAAAACACCATCCACTCCCCAAGTGAAATATGAAATTGAGATGAGGTATAGACCATCCATCCATGACAACATCAAATACTTGCAAGTTTTTGAAGATGACCAACAAATCAAAAAGTTCATGGAGGTGATAGATGAGTTTGAAAATACCCACATAGACTCAAATGATCAAGAAGAGTCCAAACCAATGATTGAGGGGGGAATTGAGATCACTCCTGAGTTCAGTGAGTACATGGTTGAGCATAAGGTTCTTGAACTCAAAAATACTTTTATTCCCAAAGGGATGGTACCCTTGGAGCAATTATTTGATAGAAATTATGTACATGTTGTTAGCACCGTGTTTTTTGCAATTAGAGTCAGTCCTAGATGATTTCATAGTCAGTGCATCAAAGTTTATATGGTTAGTGACCAAATAACAAGTGGTTCAAAATCATCGATTAACAGGTCTAGCCATAAGTTGGTTAAAGGGGTGTAAGGTTCGCCACGTTTAAATTGTAAGGGTCTATTTCCCTAAGTTTCAAGTCATGTCGAAAAGGTGGAAATTATGAACCAAAATCGAGTCAAGTGGTTAGGATAAAGCTCACGATGAAATATATTATGAGAATCATTCCCTAATCATGAATTCAAAAAAGAAAAAAATCATGGAACTCCTATCATTTGTACTTTGCACACTTCAAAAGTGTACCCGTTGCACGAGTTTATTGCGCAAATATTCAACCTACTTTCTAACTTCTCGCTGCCATGGATTTACTGTCATTTTCCATGATTTCATTCTGTATCCGTTCAAGAATAAATATTGGTCACCCTTCATGCCTCGCCTTCACTTTCAGATTTTGTGTGTCATCTGTAGTTTTTTCAGCAAGCTCTGGAGCCCTTCGCTGCATAAAATTTATTAGCTACTAGTCACTACGTAAGCCTGTTGTGTTGATTTTGTTATGTCTCCTCCATTGTTTTCATCCATTTCTTAAAGTCTTTCAGAGCTCATTGCAAACTAGCATTTTGGACTGATTGTTTCTTCTCACAGTCAACCTTCTTCCTTCTGAATTTCCTATTGTTGTTTTCTATCATGTCGTGATTCCCCATTGTGCCAAAAATTTTCGTCACACGTCGGGTCCCCCATTGTTGTTTGCTACTGTGACGAATTTCCCCACTGTGCCGAAATTTTTCGTCGCGCTTTACTTCCACGCCAGGAATTTCTATGGATGATTTTGTTTTCTGCACAAAGATTCATGTTGCTACCGTATCTTGCAGTCTCTGCAAAGTTCGTCATTTTTATTTTCCGCATAGAGAGAGTATTACAATTCATTACTGTGCGTGTGAAATTAATGTATACCAACATCATGGCAGTTTCCCAAAGCATAAGAAAGAAGGCGAGAAGTGGCAGGGCCATGAGGTTTGAACCTTAGGATCTGGAGTTAATAAATGAAGACCCAAAAATCGGGGTGCCTTTCGAACAAGCTGGATGTATGCATTTCTATGAAAGTATCAAAGGATATAATAAAAAAATGGTTGAGCAGTTCACCCACAATTTTACCGAGGTCAGCGCAAAAATTGCGGGAACCACTTTCCGAGTGATAGAGGAAACTTTGTCAGTTGCAACGGAGATCCCTCCACGCAGATAAAATTGTCTTAAAGGCATGCTTTTGCACATTTCATGTTATATGGATTTCATCAAGCTCGAATGTCGAAATTAGAAAATTGGAGCTAGCATTCCAAGCCATTATCTCCTGGAGACTTTTGAGAAACTTCTGAAGATAATCAGAAGATATTTCAACTGTGAAGGAAGGTTTGACATGGTGTATCCATACCACATCAGGTTAATGATGCACTTCACAGGGAAAAATGCCTTAAAATTACCTTTCTTCTTGTATCGGAGCCTGGGAAAGATGGCAAACAATGTCCAGGCCAAGTTTGATCAGTTGGGGAACAATTTTTTCCATTTTTCATTAATCAAGATGTTAGTGGTTGAATAATTGAGACATTTGAACAAGGACTGGGATTCTTTTCTGATTTCGTCGGCTAACATTACTAGAGACCCCAAAGGAGACATTCCTCTATCTGCAGAGGATTCATCACTTCATAGTGCAAAGGTGAGAAAGGAATATGTTACAAGAAAAAGAAAAGGAAAATAAATAGAAGACCCTTCATTCAGTAAACCAACATCCCAGAAGAAAAGCAGGTCAAGGTTGACTAATAAAACTGAGGAGATCCAAGATCCCAGTAAACCACGCACCAAGTCCTCTGCCAAGAAAATTCCCATGCACATCGTTCAGTTAAAGCTTGTTGAAGGTGAAAAAAAGGGAATTGATGAAAGACAGGTGGAGTTAGAAGAGGAAGATGCAAATGATCAAGAAATTAAGCAACAACTGAAGCAAGCACAACACGTTATTGCCCAAGTTTATCAAGAACAGAGAGTTAAGAAGATATTTGGAAGAAAATACTATTGAAACACCAACGTCGCAAAGTCGAGCAAGTCAGTTACCCCCTACCTCTCCCATAACAAGAGAAAGAAATGTAAATTGGCTTAAAAAACAGCTCATAGAAGCCCAATATGTAATCATTGAGATTAGGGAGGAACAAAGGATGTCAAAGGAAAAAATCACAGAACATTTCAAAGAGTGTAGACTAGCTATTGATAATGTGTGTCCAACTCTCTCCAGTGCTCAATCAAAACTAAAAAGAAACACATTTTTGTTGAGACAGGCAAAGAGTTTGAGCAAACAGAACTGGTCTTTAAGAAAAACAATCAAAGATTTAAGGTTGTAGGTGACGCCGAAGGCATGAGTAAGAGAGCCCCATTTTTGTCTTTTTGGGTCATGTCATGGAATCTTTCTTTGTACATATCCCTCATATCTTTCATTGTGCAAACATTATAAACTTATCTAATGAGAAGGGCGGGTATTAATGAAACACATGCAAGTTTTTAAAGAGATGCAGGGTCCCCAACTATTGCTGCCACCTAGAGTTGCATGAGCGACCACAAATGGACATATGTTACACAAACTCACCACACACACACTATAGCCAGTGATCACACAGCAACAACTAGAGTCTGTTATACAAAGGTGACAAAGTTTCCAATAGTACACATGATTACTCAGGCACCCCTTGAAAGAAAACAAAGAATTTATCACAACCAGATGGTCAAATATTACTCATGACCAAATGATTGAAACGGATATGTCGATTATGTTATGATTAGGTGCAATCGGGTTTCTATTTTTAATAAATTTTGTTGAAAAGGTTTCCCAGGGGGAGAGTAACTGAATCCAGGATTCTAGGGGGAAGTAGTTCGAACATAGCATCCCAGGAGAGCATTAGTTTTCTATATATTAGATCTTTTTGATGTAATATGGGTTGGAACGATAGTGTAGACAAGGCACTCTTGAATGTAATTTTCTGAATCTGATGGAAATATAAATGCAGAGGTCCTGAAGCTTTGATGAAGATATTCTAGTGGTGGTGGTTTGGTGTATTGTGATCCTACCTTCATATGTACTTCTTGTTTCCTGCAAATTCATGTGTGTTTCATTTGTTTAAATTGGAAATATTTAAATGGTTTAAAATTCATCTTGTGGTTCTTTAGACTCAGCGATTTAAACTATGTGTGTTCTTATAAGTTAAGTTAGAATTCATCTTTAATGGTTCTCTGATTTTCTTTATGTTTCTCCTTTCTTTCGCCCTACACAACGATATTGAAACTAAAATACCATTACCTATTTAGCCTTTATCCTCTCAAATATTCCTTTACTGGTCATTGATTTCTTTTGTTTTCAGGGAGTTGACTCCATATCCCAAAGGTATTATACTTCCTTTCCAGCAAAACTAGAAAAAACTTTCTCAGACATCAAAATCTAGTCGTTAGTCCAAGGTTATTATCAATTAGAGACTAGGTCTCAGAGAGAGCCCTCTCTAGATTGGGAAGGCTAGTTTCCAGTCTTAAAGTTGGTTTGTAGGTTACCTTGGTAGATCGTTCTCTTCAGCCCAACAATTTACCAAGTGATAACACCCATGAAACCAACAATTCTCCCAAAATATGATAACATTGAAGATTGTAATATAGGGACTGAAGAAGAACCTAAGTGCATAAAGTTGTCAAATGAGATTCCTACTGAGCATAAGCAAAAATACTTGTAGTTGTTCAAATAATACATGGATGTTTTTTCTTGGAAATACAAAGACTTAAAGACTTATTATACCAGCATCATACAACATAGAATACCCCTCAAAACTAGTACCAATCCTTTCAAGAATAAGTTAAGGAAATTTAACCCTATTTTTCTACCTACAATTGAGAAATAGGTGAGGAAATTACGATATAATCATATCATAATTCCCCTCAAGTATTCTGAATGGATAGAAAATTTAGTTCTAGTCAGAAAAAAGAGTTCTCTTTGTTTGGATTTCGGGGACCTAAATAAGTGCTCCCTAAAGGATAACTACCCTTTTCCTAAGATGGATCACATACAACAAAAAGTAGTGGGAGAAAATAGAATCTCAATGATATATGGTTTCTCAAGATATAATCAAGTGGAAATGCATCTTGAATATAGGGAAAATACATACTTCACAACACCGTGGGGGACTTTAATGTATGATAAAATTTCTTTTGGTCTGGTAAATGCAGGAGCCACATTTCAAAGAGATATGGATATAGCATTTGTGGGAGAAAAAGACAGATTCAATGTGATATACCTTGATGACATGATTGTATTATCAAAGACAGATGAGGATCACATCAATCATTTGAGGCATACCCTCACGAAGTGCAATAAATTTGGCATGTCTCTAAATCCTAATAAGTATTAGTTTTCCATGAAAAAAGGAAATATTCTAGGCCATATAGTATCCAAGGAAGGAGTAAAGATAGATATTGAGAGCGTAGAGGCCATCAAATAAATTTCCCTACCTAGGAACAAGAAGGAAATACAATCCTTCCTAGGAAAAATCATTTTTCTTTGGAGATTTGTCCCAAAATATGTCGAAATGGTAAAGCATATCACTGACATGTTAAATAAAGACCATGAAGTGAAATGGACCACTAAAGCTAAGAATTCCTTTTAGCAGATCAAGGAGGTATTGGTACAAGGACTTATGAAACTCATAGTTGAACCAAATTGCGAGACTTTAGACATGAATTATGTGGCAACAAGTATCACGACAGAAGAACCTGAAGGAGATTAAACACAAGAACCATTTTTCAAGGTAAGCCCTAAATTTTCTCAATTTCATTGGTATAAGGATGTATTTTTTTACCTACAGAACTTAAGCTACCCAATAGCATGGGATAAATCTAAGGTCATATGTATCAAAATCAAGGATGCAAAATAATGCATTTCAGTGAAAATCATTTTTGGAAAGACCTAGGAGGAATTTTATTAAATTACCTCACTGAAGAAAAGATTGAAGGCATTGCCATTGATTTTCATAAGGGAGTGTGTGGGGGTCATCATGCCTGGAGATCCACCGCATAAAAAATCATCAGAGTTGATTACTATTGTCCCTCGTTGTTTGATGACGTTAATTGCATTCTTAGAATGTGTGTAGAATGTCAAATGTTTGGAGGGAAGCAAAATTTGCAATCTCTTCCACTCAGACCTAAATCAAAGAAAAGACACCTTTTTAGCAATGGGGATTGGATTTCATTGGTGAAATCAATACAAATTCAAGTGGGAAACATAAGTGGATTCGAATAGCCACAAATTATTTCATTAATCAAGTATAATCCATTCCCACAAAGGAAGCAACTGACACAACCATAATCAAAATCCTTAAGGAGAACATCCTAGCCAAATTTGGGTGCCCAAGAAAGATCATCACTAATAATTCCCAAGCCTTCAAATATGTCAAGTTGATGCAGCTTTTTCATAATTACAACATAGATATTGGGCATTATACAACTTACTATCCATAGGGAAATGGCTTGGATGAATCCTACAATAAGAATCTCATCAATAATATCAAGAAAATGTTGTCTTTAAATAAGAAGGCATGGGATTCCCACCTGAAATATGCAGTTTAGGAAGATAATGTAAGCATAAAGAGGTCCATAGGAATTTCTCCTTTTAAACTAGTGTATGCATTGGAATCCATATTCCCTATTCAACTTAGCCTCCCTATGATGAAACTTCTGCAAGATGAGGAGGCATAATTAGATGATATGCATATAAGAATCAACCAACTGATTGAATTTTAATAGGTAAGAGATAAAGTGCAAATAAAGCCAAGCTCACCAAGCAAGAATGAAATAAATATTTGACAAGAGGACCAAAGAAATAAATTTCATGGCTGGAGACTTGGTCCTAAAGTGGGATGCTAGAAGGGAAGCTAAAGGGAAACATGGAAAATTTGACAATCTCTAGCTTTGACCCTTTCAATTCATTGCAGTCCAAGATAATAACACATATGAATTGGCTCAGCTGGATGGAGAGTTTTTTGGGGCTCTTATAAATGGGAGGTTCCTCAAAAATTTCTTGCAGCTATGAATACTGCATATTTTCTTAGTCTGTACATAAATAAATCTTTTTCCATTCCTTTCTATGTATTTTTAATTTTACTTCATTCACCATTTATTAAATAAGCAAGTAGGTAGGCTTCTAACATTGTAAGTTGTTGAGAATTTTGTTTCACCTATCATATAAGATTTTAGGTGTGTGGGAGCCTATAATTTTAATGTATGCTCCATAAACCAACATAGGAAGGCACTTGGTCTACAGTTCTCAGTAGAGCACAGGGGTATGTTGTTCCCACCGAAGCCGATGTTAATAACAAATTTGATCATGTCACCAATATGTTGGCCGATCGAGATTATAAGGATGAAATTGTGCAAGATAGAAGCAAAAGGTGAGCTTAAAGATCTCGTATACCAAAAGAGCTAGCAGTTTTGGAGGCACCCAAGAGAAATCAACAGAAAAATCATTTCCTAAGGGCCTAAGGAAAAGTTTTAAGTGTCTGAGCACTTATCGGGAGCTAAAACGGGGATAATTGTGCTACTGTGGATAATCAATGTCACATCATAAATTTGTGTGAGAGATAACAATCATAGCGGGTGCAACATCAGTTTGAGGAGACACACATCATGAGTTGAATGGTGTCTCCTGACAAGAGCACAGAAGGAGAAACCACTATCATTGGGTTGTGATAGCGGTACTATGTTTTTTCCCATCCACCCATTACAAAGCACACACTTGTCTTCCCATTCAATGCCATCCAAAGTCATCGCAACAATCCACTTGGGACATTGGGAAGGATCATAGACAAGATGGAATTCCAACACGACACTCATTAAATCCAGTCTAAGACTGCCACCTGTGAAAAATGGGCCCACTGGGTATTCATATTAACATATTGAGTCCCAACGACAAGTAGTCTTACCTAGGACCACACCAGCACTGACATGGACCAATATGAATATGCCATGTGTCTGTGGGGCCATGATGATGTCAACATGATGTCACTCAAAAAATTTCACCTTCTTCCAAAATTTCAAAAGAAATAAGCCACTAGTAAGATGATGTGTGTTCATAAAAATTCACAAGGAAGGATATTTCAAATAGGTGAGGGATACTATGATAACACGCCAAATCAGTCAAGGATAGGAAAATATACAACAAGACATTTGGCCTCGTGTCTTTGTCCTTTCATCGATAATTATAACATTACTTGTAGTTGATAAAGGATGATAATCATTTCCTTTGCATGCAGACCTTAGCATGTCAAAGTTATCAAAATATCGTGCTAGGTGCAACGAATCTCTCCAACCCATCGACTGTCCCAACAAGCATGTGTCGATCTCTTAAAAGATAAAGTCAAAGGAATAGAAGGAACCAATCTACGAGTAATTTATCCCCTAAAGGTGATTTACTTGGATGCCAGGTGTCATAGAATATGACCCACCTGCTCAATCTCTCCTCTCATGAGAGATTTATCAGCCATTAGAAAAGAATAAATCTAAGGATGGATATCTATGTACCAATGTTGATCAATGAATGTAATAAAGAAGTTCATGATATATTTTATGCACAAGTGACTGCTCTTCTATATCTTCATTGTTTATAGCAAGGACTAAGTCATTAAATTCTAAATGTAATGGTAACCTTGCTTCTTTTCCATATACCAAAGTGTATGGGGAATGCCTAGTGTTATATTTTGGAGTAAGGTTGCTTGCCCAAAGTGAATCTATCAATTTTTTATGCCAATTTTTATGATTGGATGCAATTGTCTTTTTGAGAATTTGAATTAATGTTTTGTTTTTTAACTCAACCAAACCATTTACTTGAGGGTAATAGTTGGATGATTCTCCCATGATGATGTTATATTCTCCACAAAAAATTATAAACTTTGACCCGATGAAGATTGAACCATTGTCTATTATGAAATTTTTTGGCATGCCAAATCCGGAAAAAATACTTTCTTTTAGGAAAATGATCAATTGTTCTGAATCAACTTTCCTTTAAGTATAAACATCTTGCCACTTGGTAAAATAGTCAGTTGTAGTGATAATATAAGCATGTCATTTACTATAATTTGGATTTATACGACCAATCACATCCAAGCCGCATTGTGAAAATGGTACCTCTACTATTATAGAATGTAGTGGAATTGTTTACCTCTTCATCTTCCTAGATTTTTTTTGGAATGGGAGGCATTTTCGAATCATTATATAAGCATATTTGAACATGGTCAGACAATAATAACCATCCTGCATGATTATATGAGTAGTTACAATTGGAGAAAAATGTCCACCACAAACTCCATTATGAAATTCTTGAAGTATTTCTTGGGACTTTGGACAATCTAAACATCTCAATAGGATTCCATCAAAATTTCTTTAGAAAATAATTCTTGAGACTAGTACATATTGATTAGTTTTGATCTTCAAAGTTATCCTATTTTTAGAAGACATTCTAGGAGGAAATTGGCCAGATTTCAGATAAAGTGTTATGTCTTTATACCATTCTGATGCTACTAAAATCTTTATTTGCATGAATACATCAATTATTTCGGAGGAGAGATATTTAAAACTTAAATTCCAATAATGAGTTTACAAAGTCCTTTCCCCTTGACAACCTTCATAGGTTTAATCTCTAATGATACTCTTGAATCTTTGCTAACCAATTTTCCCATATACCCTCTCTGAGTTATTGATTGAGAAACATCTTTACTGGTGAGTGTATCACATAAGTAGTGATGTGATATGACAAGATATAGGTCCAAAAATGAGTTATTTCCTTGACCAGGCAAATAGCTTGATTTTCAATCATAGAGTAATTTAACTCGTAATAATGCAAGGTCTTACTCATGAAAGCAATTGGAATTTCTTCTATTTACTCATTTTTCTAGGTGAGGATGGAGGCAATATTTTCCTTTGAAGAAAATGAATATAATATAAAATACTTCTCAAAGTCAGGACTAATAAGAACAATGGTAGTAGTAATAACATGTTAGATTTTTGTGAAAGCCTTTTGAATATCTGGTGTGGTTTCAAATTTCTGATCCTTTTTTAGAAATTTATTTATTGGCTTGACAATTGTAGCGTAATTTGGAACAAACCTTTGAACAAATTTTATCTTTCCAAATAAATATTGTACTCATTTTCTTGATGTAGGTAGATTTAGGTAATTTATTTTTTTAACCCATTATGGATCAATGTGTGTTCCTTCTTTTCTCACAACATGACCTAGGACCTTTCCTTCTAATATGGAAAACATACACTTTTTTGGATTTAAAGATATTCCATATATTTTACATCTTTCAAAAATTTGTTTGAGATGTTTTAAATGTCTTTCCCTTAGTTTTGAATGAACTGTCAAATCATCTTGGTAGTATGTGATAAATTTTCCAATTATATCTTTAAAAGCATGGTCAATTTCCCTTTTAAAAGTTGCACCTACAAT
>JASDQU010201349.1:0-19109 GCA_032191745.1 Picea mariana | reverse complement strand
TAGGGCCGACCTCAATAACTCAAATTATAATTAATAATTACCATATTAATTATCTTTTACATTAATTATCTTTCACTTTATGGTGGGGCCGACCTATACCCTTTACATCACAAATAGGGTTACAGGTAAGTCTGACTCTTGGAAAATATAGCAAGGGATATCATACACCCACTAGTGCTCAACCACTAGGGGCACGACCACCTGTGCTCAACCACAGGGACGTCCAAGTCTCTATCTCACTGCGTCTCATAGGAGAATCTTCAAAATACACACTCACTAGTGTTCAGCCACTAGGATCACGTGCACATGTGCTCATCCACATGAACGTCCTACTCAACATATCTCTATCTCACTGCGTCTCACAAGAGAATCATCTGGAGTATCACATCATCTCAACTCTCTATACAGAGGAGAACAATACATCGTTTCATCTCTGTCTCAGAGAGAATGACACACCCAATTCATGGGATTCCTCACCCCACACATGGGCACACAACATTCCATCTCCGTCTCAGAGAGGAACCACACACCCATCTCATGGGCACACCCAACTCATGGGCTTCCTCACCCCACACAAGGGAACACAATGTTCCTTCTCCATCTCAGAGAGGAACAACACACCCATCTCATGGGCACACACCCAACTCATGGGCTCTCTCTTAGCCTAACTCACTCAGTATGTGTCATGGAGGATGTCTCACACAACTGTAATCATCAACACTCCCTCTCAACTAGGGAGGCATTCTCCACTAGGCTAAGTCTCTCATGGAAGTACTTGAACTTCATCTTGGCAAGAGGTTTGGTGAATATGTCTGCAATTTTCTCATGGGTAGGAAGGTACTGCACATGTATTTTTTTCCTCCGCACCATGTCTCTGATATAGTGATATTTTATCTCAATGTGTTTCGATCTATCATGAAACACATGGTTCTCAGAGAGCTTCACACAACTCTAGTTATCACAATGAATAGTAGTAGGATCCATCTCATGATCAAATAAATCTGTCAGAAGTTTTTGAAGCCACACTCCTTCGGAGACCGCCACACTCAATGCTATGTACTCTTCCTCTGCGGTACTCAATGCCACATAGCTCTATTTTCTGTTGCACCAGGAAACCATGGCGGACCCTAAGGTAAAGCAACAACCAGAGGTGCTCTTCTGGTCCACTGCACTCCCTACCCAATCTGCATCGACATATCCCTACAAGCTCAAGTATACATTGGAGGCATATCTCAGGCCATATCCAACTGTTCCTCGTAGGTATCTCAATACATGTTTCGCTGCTATCTAGTGAGTCTGTCTCGGTTGACTCATGAACTGGCTAAGCACATTCACTGCATAACATATATCAGGATTGGTGTTAACTAGATACATCAGTGATCCAATCAGTTGTCTATACAAGTGTAGATCAATCTTGCCTGAATCAACATAATTCATCTTCTTCAAATCCATCACAATTGGTGTAGACATGGATTTGCATTCTGTCATATTAAACTTTTTCAATATCTCCACTATATATTTTCCTTGACTCAAGAAAATCTCATCTGTTCTTTGCCATACTTCTAGTCCCAAGAAGTAGTGTATCAAGCCTAGATCCTTCATCTCAAATTTAGCAGTCAATGCTTGTTTGCATTCAACAATGAGTCTCTCTGAACCGGTGATGAAAATGTCATCCACATATAGGACCAAGATTAAGCACTCATTGCCAACAATGTAATAATATAGGTTTGGATCAACAAAACTCTTGCTGAAGCCCAAACTCATCAAGAATCCATCCATTTTCTCATACCAAGTACGAGATTCTTGCTTTAGTCCATACAGGGCTTTCTTCAACCTGCACACATGAGATTTTTTTGTTGTGTATAACGAATCCTTCTGGTTGCTCAATATAAACTTCTTCCTCAATCTCACTAGTGAGAAAGACTGTCTTTACATCCATATGATGTAGTTTCCAACCCATGGATGCAGCTAGTGCAATGACAGAACGTATGGAAGTGTATCGAGATACTGGAGTAAATGTCTATTCATAGTCAACTCTCTCTACTTGTGAGAATCCTCTGGCTACAAATATCTCTTTGTATTTCTCGATGCTTCCATCAGATGCATGCTTGATTTTATAAATCCATTTGGAAGTCACTACAGACTTCCCTTCTGGTCTCAAAAAAATTTCCCATACATCATTTTTCAAGATAGACTTATATTCTTCTGTCATGTTATCTTGCCATACCTGTTCACCTATAGATTTTCCATGACAAGAAGGCTTAGAGTCAACGATGTGGCTCATGGCTAAAAGGTAGCTAGAAAATATCTTTGGTCTCTTTCTCTTTTGGGATGTCCCTTGAGGGGCTGGATGTCCCTCTGCTTCCTGTAGAGTCTGTTGAGCCCAAGAAGGCCTTTTATGTCTTACTGCAATATCTATGGGCATATCAATTGGAGCAATTGAATCAACTGGAAAAACTGGATCAATTGGAATAATGTATGTCTCCCTCTGAACTGCTAAAGGGGGAGAATGTATTGTCTCACTGTCAATTTCCATATGAGATTCTCTGGATCTTTGGAAGGCTATCTCTTCCTCAAAAGTAACATCTCTGCTTATCTCAATCTGTCTCTGACCATGAATTTAGATCCTATATGCCTTTGAAGATTCACTATATCCCACAAATGTACCCTTTCTCCATGAAGGGTCTATCTTGGATCTCTTCTATTTGGGTACATGAAAATATACTGGGCACCCAAATATCCTGACGTGTCCAATCTTAGGCTTCACTCCGGTGAAGGATTCTTTTGGAGTTATGTACTTCAAGATTTGATGAGGACTCCTATTCTAAACATATACTGTTGTCATACATGCTTTTGCCCATAGATTCATAGGTAGACTTTGATCATGTCTCATTTATTTGGTTTCCTCGATGATAGTTCTATTCCTCCTCTCAGCAACCCCATTTTTCTGAGGGTTGTAAGGAGCTGTGAAATCCCTCTTGATCCCTGCTTCAATACAAAAATTGTTGAAATCCTTGGAGGTGTATTCTCCTCCATTATCGGATCTTAGTACCTTGATCTTTCTTCTGGTCAAGTTCTCAACCTGAGCTTTGAATTCTTTAAATTTTGCAATGACTCAATTCTTGTTCTTCAGAAAGTAAATCCAAGTTTTCTAAGAGTGATCATCTATGAAGAGTACATAGTACAAATATCCATTCAGAGAGGCAACCGTCATTGGCCCACACCCATATGAATGTATCAAGTCCAAGATTTCCTTGGATCTATTGTCACTGCTCAAGAAGGATCCTTTAACATTCTTTCCAAGAGAAAAAACTTTGCAAACACCTTTATGCTGAATCTGTATCTTTGGAAGGCCTGTTGCCATTTTCCCTAGAGTTGGGAGAGATCTATAATGAATGTGAGAAATTCTCCTATGCCATATCTCACTCAAGATGATAGTGTCATGTAACAGGGCCTGGACTAGTCTGATGGTTAATTTGTATAAGCTGCTTTCTTGAACACCAATTACTTTGGCAGAATTTATATGTGAGTCTTTGTGCCATGCAAGAACTCTTCCTTCGGAAAAGGTAATCTTTTAGACTTTGTCTTCTAAGGAAGAAATGGAGACAAGGTTCCTCTTCATCCCAGGTACATGTAGTACTTCACTTAGTTGAAGCTGCATGTCAGAATCTAGTTGGAAGGTAGAATTTTCAACCCCTCTCACATTATATCTAGCATCGTCTCCAAGGAAAACATGTAGATTTGTCTCTTTCTCAACAAAATTAGACAGGTGATCTCTAAAACCAGTCATGTGCCTAGAGGCACCACTGTCAATTAACCAAGTATTATCATTGGTAAGGACCATACCTGAAAGTGATTAAATGTTTATGTCTTCTTCTCTTTGAAGTCTTGGCTTCCAGGAACTGAATTTGATTGATCCATCAAGCTTGTTTTCCATCATGGTTTTGTTCATCATATTTTTAGTTTCTTCACAAACCCTTGTCAACTGAGCTAGAAAACCTAACGGCTAGGCTAGGATAGAAAATTTAAGTGTTTTGGGATTATGACTGCCAACAATAAACGTTTAAATATAGAAGAACACTGGTGAGTTGAAGAGCTCTTTCAAGGAGTTGCAAAAACCCTAATTCTGAAATTTCTGCAGAAAATTGCGAAACCCTAGGGCCAAAAAATCAAAATGCTCGGAAATGCAATCTGAAGCTTGTTGGAGGTGTGATGAAGGAGGTCCTACACTCTTATGCACTTTTTATCCCTAACATCCAAGTATTAAGTGCTGAAACACTTCAGAAAGGAGTCTCATACGAAATTTATGGGAACCCTAGGAGGGTCGTACAGTTCTGCAGAAGTGAGAGGATGAATGGTAAATGCTTGTGCAATGAGTTCTTCAAGACCTATGCTTTGATACCATGTTGATTTTTCAATAATCTAGGCTCAAGCATGAATTTCATTCCAATTTTAGCATTTTACTTGAACCATAGACATTTGCAGTTACACCATTAACAATTTGTTGCAGCAACCAAGATCACAAGAAAAAATACCATGCACAAGTACACAAGAAGTATCCTGGGAAACCCTTCTCAACAAGGGAAGAAAAACCAACCAATCCTTTGCTATATTATTTAAGAGAAATACCTCCCACACCATAAACCTATCACACAAAAGGGTGCTCACAAAACCTAGAAGACTAGCACCCAAGAGAGGTGCGCACTTCAGCCCAAGAACAAGTACTTGCTGAAATTTCCAAACTCACACTTGTGTATGTGTTTCCTCAATGGGGAAATTACCTTTATTTATATTAGACTGAACATATCAAAAGTAGTGTCTGTTGACACAACAAGGCCGACCTCAATAAATCAAAATATAATTAATAATTACCATATTAATTATCTTTTACATTAATTATCTTTCAATTTATGGTGGGGCCGACCTGTACCCTTTACATCACAAATAGGGTTACAAGTAAGTATGACTCTTGGAAAATATAGCAAGGGATATCATACACCCACTAGTGCTCAGCCACTAGGGGCAGGCCCACATGTGCTCATCCAGAGGGACGTCCAAGTATCTATCTCACTACGTCTCATAGGAGAATCATCAGAATACACACGCACTAGTGCTCAATCACTAGGATCGCATCTACCTGTGCTCAATCACTAGGATCACATCTACCTGTGCTCAACCACATGAATGTCCTACTCAATAGATCTCTATCTCATTGCGTCTCACATGAGAATCATCTAAAGTATCACATCATCTCAACTCTCTGCACAAAGGAGAACAGTACATCATTTCATCTCCGTCTCAGAGAGAACGACACACCCAACTCATGGGATTCCTCACCCCACACAGGGGCACACAACGTTCCATATCCGTATCAGAGAGTAACCCCACACCCATCTCATGGGCACACCCAGCTCATGGGCTTCCTCAACCCACACAGGGGCACAAAACGTTCCTTCTTCATCTCAGAGAGGAACAACACACCCATCTCATGGGCACACCCAAATCATGGGCTCTCTCAGGCTGACTCACTCAGTCTGTTTCCTGGAGGATGTCTCACGTAGCTGTAATCATCAACGATTCCCTTATTGAACCTTCCCCAAATAAAACTTGAACATCATCTATGAAAAGTAGATGCGTTAACTTTGTAAGCTCTGCTACCGAAATTACCTTGATAGAATCTTCATGTCTTGCAAAAATTAGAAGCCTACTCATACTTGTAGCTACCAAAAGGAACATGAAGGGGGACAATGAAAAACCTTGTCTTAGACCCCTTTATGCTTTGAGAAACTTAGAGGGAGATCAATTGATGAGCACAACAAAATTTGTTGACGACATACACCCCACTATCCAATTGACAACCTCCAGGCTCAAGACAATTTGAAGAAGACCCAATTTGAGAAAGGTCCAATTGATCGTATCATATGCTTTGAGAAAATCAAGCTTTATAATTGTTACTAGAATTTTTTTCAACTTAATGGTATGGAGGCCCTCCTGGGCTGCACCTATTTCATCTAAAATCTTCCTGTTAAAAAGAAAAAATGAACCGTTCTTCTGAGATAAAAGTAGGCAAGACTCCTTTAATCTTGTTAGCTATAATTTTTGCTATCACTTTCTATAAAAGGTTACATAGTGAAATGGGCCTGAAGTCACAGAAAGAGGAGGTATTTAAATTTGTAGGAATCAATGCAATAAACAATGCATCAAGGGCCCCCAATACCTTGCTTGAGGTCTTAGACTTCTCCACCACTCTAAGGATCTCTTCTACCAATAAATCATAGAAGCCGAGATAGAAATCCTATGTCCAATCGTTTGGACCCAAACTTTTTTCCCTCTTAAAACCTGTGTGCACCTCCTTCAAATCTTCCTTTGTGTCTAGGTCTCCCATTTTTCCATTCAAATCATGATAAAAAAAACTTGGGAAATAAATGAATAACCCTCATCTTCTCAACACTATGACTCTCCACTGGTTCTTTGAACAAGGATTTAAAATGGTCTATTCGACATCTAAAAGTTTTTTGAAATATTTGAGCTTGGACCCATATGGAGCATATAATTCCCATATGGTGTTGAAATCTTTCCTATGGGAAACCAACCTATGGAACAACTTTGTATTATTGTCTCCCTCCTTGATCCATATAACACAACTTTTGAGCCTCCAGTTGGTTTCTGTAATGGCCAGAAGACGAATTTTTTGTTCCTCCATTGCTTTGAGTTCTTCCTATTCCTCTATGGTGAATACTTCCACCAAGTTTTGTGAGAAAATCCTACTGATATTTTCCTATATCTGCAATAGCTCAACCTGACAGATAACCCTTTACTTTTTATCCCAGTCTGTCGCTCACCATTTAATGTGCTTCAAGTTTGAAATGAAATGAACCGTTGTGGACTCCAATGAAAGAGAATTAAAGGGTCTCCAATTATCACTTATGAGTCACTGTATTCCATCCTCTCTTAACGAAGCATGGTTAAATTTAAAGGCCATGAAGGCTTCTGTCTTCAAACTCAAGTTGTAGAAGAATTGGGTTATAATATAAGGAACCACCCACCCTATCCAAGATCTATACCGACCACACTCTTCCAATAAACCCTGTTCCATCAAGAGTTTGTATAAATGTTTTGAAACCCTTGCAATACCACCTTGTCCATTCCTCCGGTTGGGGCCACTAGGATAGGCTCAGTGTCAACAAGATTAGAAACTTCAAACAAATGGAGGAAAAACAATGATAAAGGATCTTTCCTTGATGAATCCCCCCATACCTATCTTGGGGATAAGGTCATATTCATATCACCACCAGTTATAATATTATTCTCCCTCAAGATCCCTTGACAAGCCAAAGAGTCCCAAAAGGGCTTGCGATCCGCATAGGGTCCATACAGGTTGAGTATCTCAAAGTCCTTTCCCAAATATTTATCCTCCCCTTCCAAAACAATACATGGAAGACAAAGCTAGTGTTTAATGTTGCTAAGGAAGAGTTCCATGCCATTATCAACCCCCCAAACACGCCTTCTACATCAAGAGTACTAAAACTCCAATTTGGAAGGAAGGAGTCAAAACTTCTATAGCTTTGGACTCAAAGGCCATATTTTCCCACAAAAGTAAAACATCGTGTTTATACTAAGCGAACAAACTTATGAGGTCTTGTCTCTTAGGGGAACCCCATACCCCTCTCACATTCAAAGACATGATAATCATGGGGGAACCTATTCAAAGAGATTCTTGACTCTAAGCACCCTAGCAATGGTCAATTGTTTTCCTTGTTGAACCTCCTTCGAGGCTTTGAGTTTGGACTTTGAGATAAAATACGTATGTCCTGGAAGGATTGAAGACTCCACACATGGATCAAGGCCCCCTTCAACTATCCTATGCTCCACCAAACCCTCAAGTTTGTGAGAACATAACTCATACTGTTAGGACGGTGGCTTGAAAGGGGTGACTCTTATTAGAGAATTAATTCCCCCTTTCATTGGAAAAATAGGACTAGATAAACCCTCAACTAAACCCTTAGGCTAATCTTTGAGAACCTATGATACATAGAAAGAAGATAGCTTGGATGACGAAGCAAAGCCTAACTCCTTTGCAAGAGGAGTGGAGGGAATTGACATACTTATATCCTTCGAGCTAGAAATTGCTTCCAGAGACACTTGGAAATCCATGTCATGCAAACAGTGATCTTCAAAAAAATTATGAGACCGATCATCTCATGCTACTCCCCTCTCATTTTTATAAATAAATAAAAACTATACCCATGTGAAACCCAAACCCCCACATCTCCCTGACTCCTCTCCCCTTTCACTCCCACCCCTTTCATTCCCATCATCCTCCTCCTTTGTGGTAAATCAAAAATGCCCCCATCCCCACCCCATACTTCCACAAAATCCACCCCAACGCCCCTCCCTCTCACCCTCTCTCCCTCCTCACGAGTCCCACGACCCATGCTAGAAACAACGGGTTTAGAACTATTCTAGCAACAATGGGTTTAGAACCCACATAGCGTGTATGTATGTGAGTATAATAGTCAAAAGGAATTGATATGTTAAAAATAATTGTTGAGCATATGTTGTCATTGATGTCAACATGGTGCATAAATAGTATGGCACACAGGAAGAGGAAGTGCATGGAATGATTCTTTCTACACAAGTAAAGGAAGTGCACGTAATGATTCTTTCTACAATATTATCGCAGATCCACATAAAAAAACTCCTAGAAGAAATCGTGAAAGGTTGAAAATAGAAGTGCGCAGAAGGATTGAAGGATGAAGGGATCAACAACACAAAAGAAATAATGGAAGTGATTGAGTCTGCTAGGAGTGCACGCAGAACATGAGGATGACCTCTGACACAATTCAAAAGTAAAGTAGACTACGACAAATTCCCTTGTCCACGATTGCAAAGTAAATCAGTGGATGTTTTTGCTACACCACAATGCCAGATGTGCAAATATCGTAGGGTTCCTTGAGAAAAGCGGTGAGTGACATGGACTGTGACGAGATGAGTGAAAATTTGGAGTCACCAAGGAGAGCTCATAATCTGGTGGGGTGAATTGGTGAGTATGTTGCAAGGCAAGTGTGATAGGTTGAAGACTTGTGATTTGTGTCTTGCGCCCTTATTCTATCTACGTAGTAGATTCTTTGTAAAACAAAATGTGAATTACTGCGACAATGAATGATTTGGTAAAACAAGAAAGATTTGGTCCGTTTGAGTTAGTCAAAATGTCTGGAACAAAAGTTTGTTCACATATAAATAACTGGACTTTGATTTGGTAAAAATATATTCACAAAGTAACTATCATGCATCCACATACGTTATTTCGAAATAAGTGTAACTGAAAAAAGTTTGATCTAGTCAAAATTTGTCCACATTGTAATTGTTATGCATCCACATACAGGAAGGGGAACTCAAGCAAAAAAAACTATAAATAAGGACACACTCTATTCAATTTTTGCACGGATAAAAAGAGAAGAAAAATGATTAGTAATTGTTCAAGGAAACTGAACCGGAGACTTATCAGATCAATTTTTGTACAGAAAAGTTTAGTTTTGTAAAAATATTTCTTAAACGGATTTCAAGGTGGTAGAGTGGTGCTAGGGTGAGTTGAAGCTCATAGAGGATTGGTGTCCTCATTATCTGTGATAGGTTGGTTCCTAAGAGGATTGGTGTCCTAACTGTTTGCGAAAGGTTGGTGCTTGAGAGGATTGTTGTCTTCATTTGCGACAAGTTGGTGCTTGAGAGGAATGGTGTCCTCATTTGCGATAGGTTGGTGCCTGAGAGGATTGATGTCCTCCTTATTTGTGATAGGTTGGTGCTTGATAGGATTGGTGTCCTCATTTGTGACAGGTCGGTACCTGTCAATTTGAAAAATTGTAAATTATAAGTTGGTGCTTGGAGAAGAACATAAAGAAATATGTTATGTGGTTTTCTCCTGTATTGGGTTTCCACGTAAAATTTCCGGTGTAATTTGTTTTCTGTGTTGTGTTTAGTGTCCTGCATATATTTCTAATTAAGTAAGCACTTCTAAACAACTTTAATTTTTTACAAAGGAAAAAAAATTGAGAAATCTGATACAATACTGATTCACCCCCCCTCTCAATAGTTTTGTAAGTTATAACAATTGATATCAAAGTGTAGGTACCATCAATAAAAACCTAACAACTGGAAGGAAGATCACACATAAAGTATGTCAAGTCAAAATTCATTTTCTTCTTCAACCATACCTCCTCTGTTCAATTGAACGGATTTTGCATTTTGGAAAATCAGAATGAAAACCTACTTGATGTCTCTTGGTATGGAAATCTACCAGATTGTGGTACATGGTTATAAAATTCCAACTACTCTTACAACTGATGAAGTTAGTAATAAAAAATACTACAATAATGCAAGAGATATGGATGCAATCCAAGGAGGACTTGCAAAAACATAATTTGTCAAAGTAATGCAGTTGGAATCTGCAAACGAAATATGGGACAAACTGGTAAACAATTATGAAATAGATGAGAAAGTATAGCTGTCCAAACTTCAAGCTTACAAAATGCAATTTGAAAGCCTAAGAATGAGTGAAGATGAAAATGTCACAGGTTTCTTTCTCAAAGTAAATGAGACTGTAAACACTACGAAAAGGCTAGGTGAGAAGATTGAAGAAGCTATAATAGTTCAAAAGGTACTGAGATCTCTTCCCTCAAGACTTGATGCAAACATTTTTGCTATAGAAGAAATGTGTGAACTAGATAAACTGACTATGGAAATGATGCATGGAATTCTAACTGATTATGAGATGAGAACTAGGAAAGAACATCCATATCTAAAGGATGTAGTCTTCAAGGCATCAGTCAAATCATCAACATCTAAAGATCATAATCCATTAGAACATTTCTCAGATGAAGAAGAAGCTAAATTTGTAAGGAAACTAAAGAGGGGATCCAGAAAATATAAAGGTATGTTACCATTCAAATGATTCCACTGTGGTGAAGTTGGTCATTTTGCATCTAAATGTCCTTTCAAACAAAACAACACCAATGAAAAAGAAAGAAAAGACAAGGATAAACCTAGGGAGTTTAGAAAGAAAAATTCTTTCAAAAAGAACATTTTTTGTTCAAAATAGGATAGCAACAACATCTCTTCAGACACTAAACAAGAAGAATATGAGCCATATACAATTCAATATGGAAAAATTCTCATGGATTTGGAGCAACTTAAATCTGACCAAGAAAAAGCAAACACATAAGAGTGTGAAGCTGTAATAGACATGGAAGGAGAAATCATTAGTGCTCTCAAGGAAATTTCCCAACTCAAGAAAAAGAATAAACTAAGAAAATAACAGTTTTATAAAGAGGACAATGAGATCATCGAAGATATAGTCATCTTAAAAATTCAGCTAGAAGAGGTCAAAAGAAGAGAATAAATTTTGACGAATTAGATAAAAGAAAAGGCAAACATTTGTGACAAACTAGAAGAAGAAATAATGTCCTTAAGAAAATAACTAGAGAAGTCCAAGACTCAAATGAAATTCATAAAAATATCTGAAAATCTAGATAACATTCTCAACAATTAAAGATCACCAAATGACAAGACATGGATAGGATATAAGGAAAGTCTGAAAATTGTCAAAGGGGAATCAAGCACCAACATGTCAACTGGTGAAAATCCTACAAGTTATGAAAATGCTCTGAAGGGAAACAATAGTCGGCCTAACAAATCAAAATATGATAAGAAGAAGAAGTCATAACTAGATTATCCCAGCTACACAAACAAATATGAAGCAAGGACGCAACATGTGCTTGAATCTTATCAAGTTGGAAGATAAAGAATGATACCTACAAGTAAGTTTTTCATTCCAAGGCATCCAATTTTTTTATGGATATTATTTATCTTGTCGCAACTTTGGACATAAGGCTGTGAGTTGTAGGACTTTTAACATAAATGTAGGAATGAGATTCAATAAACCTCGAATGGCTAGTATCAGAATGCCTTCTCCCCTCTATTAAATGACCTCGAATGCCACATATGCAATAATTTTGGACACAAGGCAAGTGAATGAAAAAGAAAGATGTTGCTTTTCTATAAGCAAGACATACAAGAAGATTTTACCAAGGTTTAGAGGAAGAAAAATAAAAACAAAGAAAATTGTGGACTAGCTCTATATGCCAAAAATCAAGAAAATCAATGGTATATTGACAATGGTTTCTCCAAGCACATGAAAGGAGACAAGAGTAAGTTTGAATTCCTAACTGAAGAAAAATGTGGTAATGCTACTTTTGGAAAAAATGCTCCAGCTAGAATTAGAGGAAAAGGAACCAGTGTATTAGATGAAGATAAGAAGGGAAAGACCATAGCACAAAATGTGTTGTATGTAAATGGTCTAAAACATAACTCGTTGAGTGTAAGTCAAATGTGTGACCAAGGACACAATGTTTTTTTTCATTCAAAATGTTGTAAAGTAATGGATGTGAATACAAGAAAGACAGTTTTCAAGGAAGTCAGAACTTCAAGAAATGTGTATGTTCTAGAAGAAGGGAAATAAAAATGTTGCATTCGTAAAACTGATGAGAGATGGATTTGGAAAAAAATACTAGGCTATCTTAGTTTCAATTAAATTGTTAATCTAGGAAGAAAATATGTCGTGAGAGATATGCCCAAAATTTCCAAACCTAAGAATATTGTATGTAAGTCATGTTAGTTTGGAAAGAAGTCAAGAGTTTAATTCAAGGCAAGAGAACACTCCACCACTCGACCTATTGAGTTGATTCATACAGATATATGTGGCCCCACTAGTACACAATCACCTCGAGGTGAAAGCTATTTCATTTTGTTGATTGATGATTATACCAAAATGAGTTGGGTTGGATTGTTGAAGAATAAATTTGAGGCTTTTGAAAAATTCAAAATCTTCAAAGCATATGTAGAAAATCAAATGGATTTAAAACAAAGTTCCCAAGATCAGACAGAGGAGGAGAATTTATATCTGATGAATTCACCAGTTACTGTGAAAAGCATGGGATCAAGAGACAGTTTGATATTGGCAAAACCCCTCAGTGGAATGGAGTAGTTTAAAGGATGAATATAACAGTTCAGGAAATGGAGAAGGCTATGCTTGATGAATCAGAAGTACCTAAAACCTTTTGGGGAGAATCTATTCAAACTACTGTTAACATTCTCAATAAAGTGCACATAAGAGTAAACAATGATAAAACCTCTTATGAGCTATGGAATGGTAGACCAACATCAATAAAACACTTCAAAGTGTTTGGAAGCAATCTCTACATTAAAAGAAATGAAGACAACTTAGGTAAGTTTGATTCTAGAGTTGATGAAGCTATCTTGTTAGGATACTCCTCCAGAAGTAAAGGATACAAGTGCTACAACAAAAGACTACACAAAATAGTTGAAAGTATAGATGTAAAGGTAGATGGGTGCCCACTTCATCCAGAGGGATACCAACACCATGATAATTCCTATGATAAACCAATCATAAATGAACCACAAAGATATGGAATGCACAAGTATCAAGAACAAGAGGATTCTAAGGAAGAAGAGAGAATGTAGACATCACAACTAAAGACCCCATCAAGGTATGTTAAAAAATTACATCATCCAAAAAGTCAGATTCTTGGAAACAAGGAAGCAAGTGTACAAACTAGAAGAAAACTTATAGATACATCTGGTTCTTCAAATTTTTCATTGCTATCCATGAGTGAACCAATTTTTTTTATGTAAGCAAGTCAGGATGACCATTGGGTCAAAGCCATGAATGAAGAACTAGACCAAATAGATAAAAATAAGACATGGTATCTTTCCCAAGACCAAATGACAAGAATG
Source organism: Picea mariana (assembly GCA_032191745.1). Classification (NCBI taxonomy): domain Eukaryota; kingdom Viridiplantae; phylum Streptophyta; class Pinopsida; order Pinales; family Pinaceae; genus Picea; species Picea mariana. The sequence continues at coordinate 5,300 of JASDQU010201349.1, read as the reverse complement.
TAATTGGCACTAAATGAGTATATAGAAACAAGTTAAATGAAGATGGACATATAGTCATAAACAAGGCCAGATTGGTATGCAAAGGGTATGCTCAAGTCGAAGGAGTTGACTTTGAAGAAAATTTTTCCCTTGTTGCAAGAATTGAAGCTATCAGGATGTTTTTGGCTTTTGCATGCTACAAAAAATTCAAAGTCTACTAGATGGATGTCAAATCAACATTTTTGAATGGTGACCTTGAGGACGAAGTTTATGTGGAGCAACCATAAGGTTTTATGCTAACTAACAAAAAGGATTATGTCTGTCGATTAAAGAAATCCCTGTATGGGCTAAAATAGGCTCCAAGAGCTTGGTATTACAGACTCGAAAAATATCTGCACCAATAAGGTTTTAAAAAGGGAACAATTGATAGCACATTATATATCAAGGCTGAAGGTAATGACATGTTAATTATTGTAGTATATGTTCATGATATTATTTTTGGTAGTAACATTGAACTTGTTATCATTGAGAGTCACCCTCTGACTGCAAGAGGATAAACCCAATACTCATCAAAATAAAAATAAAAATATTTGAATGGTTTGAGAAGGTGGATCAGTGAGACTGTAGAGAGAATAAAAGATAACAGAAGTAACTGCAAATTGGTTCGGGACCATTGGGCTATGGAGTCATAAGTATCATGGATAAGGAAGGCATTTAAACCACCTATCAGACAAAAAAATTAATGTGGCGATGAGGAGAAGAAGACATAAAATGTCCGGTGAACCATGAAAGATGGGCATGATGGAAACAAATCCTCCATCGCCTCAGGGATCCATAAATCAGAGAGATTACATCCAAACAATGAGAAAAACAGAGAAAATCTGATGAACCATGAAATATGGGCATGATAGAAACAAAACCTCCATCGCCTCAGGGATTCATAAATCAGAGAGATTACATTTAGACAAGAAGGAAAACAGAGAAAATCTGACGAACCATGAAAGTGGGCATGGCAACAAAAAAACCTCCATCGCCTCAGGGATCCATAAATAAGAGATATTACATTCAGACAAGAAGGGAAAAAAAGAAAATATGATGAACCATGAAAGATGGGCATGACAACAATAAAAACTCCATCGCCTCAAGGATCCATAAATCAGAGAGATTACATTCACACAAGAAGGAAAACATAAATAACATGTAAACTAAGAATACGGTCTAATAAAAATGATTCAAAGGAATCTTCAATAGGATATATTTACAATCCAAGCCCTCAGGCATACAAACTAAAAAATTACAGAGCCCTGCTCTTAAAACTCACTCAACTCTCTAGCCTATGAAGAACACCCCCCTTGTTCAAAATATTGAACTGGTCAATTTATACTTAGATCATTCCAAAACTCCTAGGAGTGTGACCAGACTATCTCGTTCAATGTTTTCATCTGCGCATTCTTCTGTCAGACTGTGTGTGTATTCCTTTGTCAGATGCAAACTCAAAGAAGCATGGGCCTGCAGAAAAATCGTCCATAGGGGTACCTTGGGCTGACAGTGCCGCCTCCATGAGCAGACCCTCCATGCCTCCTATTTATGGAGTGAGTCAAGACTTCAACCACCACTCCTTTTTCATTAACTGATCTCTCATCGGGATTGGGATGAGGCTCAACACCTAGGGGGCCGCCACACACTTCTCTTGGATTTTTCATTATATAAGCACGTAATTGCGAGGATGTCAAAGGAGGTTTGGATTCACACCGATTTTGAGCCCGCATTTCACCACAAATTGCCACATACCTTTCGTGCTATACTATGGTTTCAATTGTGGGACTACTCAATAATTTTATTTTTCAAGCATGTTCCATCCCCGCAATGAAGCATGGTCATCGATCTACGATCTGGGAAAGCCCCGCTTTTGTTGCCACACACCACTCTTGGATGGAACCTGCTTCCTGCTACGAAGTTCAACGACTCACAACTACTTTGAGAGTTTGGGAGTTGGGAGTTCGTGCTTTGGGCCTTTTCAGTGTATATCTCTTACAATCCTCCGAAGTGCCGAATTCTTGAAGTGTGATATCGGGCACCACATGTCCTCTTGTTTTGGATGACTGAGATTTACTTCAGGAGTTCAAGCTTCAAACATTTTTCTCATGCTTGCTTGTGCAATTCTCTGAAATGTCGAATTCATGAAGTGAGAGATATGGTGTCGTGTGTTCTCTTGTTTTGGACGACTAAGATTTATTTCGGGAGTTCGGGCTTTGGTTTTTCAGAACTTTTCAATGCACAACTCTTACAATATTTCGAAGCGTCGAATTATCGAAGTGAGAGATCTGGTGATGTGTGGCCTCTTGATTTGGACAACTGAGATTTACTTCTGGACCTTTAGGAATTTGGGGCTCCTGATGATGCTGCTGCCAAGATCAACAATCCTTGTTGGTTTGAGATCAACAGTCCACAATTACTTCGGGATTTCGGGCTTCAGATCTTTGGGACTTTTCAATGCATAGCTCCCACAATCCTACGAAGTGTCATATCTTCGAAGTGAGGGATATGCCTCCATGCGTCCTCTAGATTTGGACGACTGGGATTTACTTCGGGAGGTCGGGCTTTAGGAGTTTTCTTCTTCTTGCTCGTGCAATCCTCCGAAGTAAATCTTCCGAAGTGCGAGATCTGTTGATGCGTGTCCTCATCCTTCAATGGCTCAGATTTACTTCAGGACTTCAAATCCTTTGCCTAGTCATTAATCCTTGTGCGAATTTGAAATCCTGACCGCTCGAGAGCCGCTAACTTGAACTGCTTATGGGATCTCCACTGTTGAAAATCAAGCCTGCTTATTGGTGATTCAAGCCCAAAGTTGACTGCTCTGAATGTTGCGCTTTGTACTCAAGGATGATATCTACATAGACCATGGGCTTGGTCATCCTGCGACTTTTTTACAACTATATGTGATAACATTTGGCTCCATAGGGGATGGCATGCTCCCTGCGAGCTGCCAAGAACGCACAATTCCAGTGCCTTAGCCTTTGAGTTGTGGAGTCGAGCTCAAAAAGCATCCTGCTAAGTACCACATGCTGATATGTACACTATCTACTTGAAAAGAAAGAAAATACGCATGCTCCAGAAGGATTTTATTTATGTACAGACCTACACTAACTAATTTTTACAATGTGCTAGGTGAAAGAAAACTTCCACTAGAGCCACCCAGAATGTTTGGTAACATAATTCATCTTTTCATTGCAAATGATCCACAAATGGTAAGGGAAGTATGACAACAGGTGTTACACGTCAAAATTGCTCAGCTGGATAAGTGTCGCATTGTCCCTCTCAAGTGTTGTAAGTGTCACATCTTCCCCACAACTTTCGCAAGTGTCGCAAGTTGGTCACTAGTGTCGCAAAGGATGTTCAAACATACTGCCATGTCAATGAAACTAAAGGGGCACTTATAACATCTCACATGACTGTTTTGAAGGAGGAGAACTGATCTACTGAAGTCAAACAACATTTTTCCATCTGAAAGCACCCAAAAAACTGAGTTTTGGAGAGGAGCGCTCCCACTTACACTATCTCGGAGCGCCGACGCTCCTTAATACACTGTCAGGGAGCATTATAACGCTCCCCTGGCCCTTTTGAGGGAGCGCTATAGATTTTGAAGGCGCTGGCGCCCCCTAAAGCTTACCAGGGAGCGCTAGAGTGCTCTGATGGCCCTTTTGAAGGAGCGCTACCTATCCTGGGCGGTTGTTAAGCTGTTGAGATGAATGGGGGAAGCTTCTTTTCATTTTTGGAAGGCAGTTGGATTCGAATCCCTAGTCCATCCATGATCCTAGGGCAGATCCTCAACTGAAGGAGGAAAATCCTCACCTTCCCCAAGGATATCTCAAGATTGTTGAGCCTCTCCAAGGCTATATAAACAAGCTTTCTAGTGGTGAAAGAGAGCTTCAAAATAGAGAATGTTAAACTTATGATCTCATAAGTGAGGACTGGAAGAAGAGAATTACACCAAACTTATGATCTCATAAGTGGTGAAGGAACATAGCTGGAGGAAGAATTGGATATATGAAACTTATGATCTTGGAGGAAACTTGCAGTTAGCCAAAGAAGATTGATCAGTGAAGCTGCTGTCATCCAGGTCTTGGATCTTTCAGGCAAGGGTTAGACGAAGAGGACTTGACGAAGCTGTCACATTCGCATCTATGATTGTAAGTACTGCTGTCGTTATTCTCATTAATATGACATGCTTGGCCTGTTTCTTTCTAGTTTGTGCCTAATGTTACATGAACTTATCATTTAGTGATAGATCTGTGTTCAAGCTAATGTAAATAGAGTAGGAAGTGGTCGTATCTTGTTTTGCCCACAGTTCTCAGCGAGGAGCAAAAGATTGGAGCGCAACTCAGAGCGTGTAGGGACAAACGTCGATAAAAGGGTACTTCTATCATCCTTCCTTCTCGTGTATTAGTTTATATAGATTCGAAAGAAATTCAGTGTCCACGTTAAGCACTTTTCTGTCTAGGGTTAAGGTCAAGCCCTAGAGGTCGATCTACTTGTCCGCAGGCAGATTTTCCTACAACAGAAACTGGCGACTCCACTGGGGAGATAGCCTCAATTCAAAAACCTTGTTTGGATTTGTCTCCTCATTGACCTTGTTCTGTCCCTTGATTGTTTCAGACCTGGTTTACCCCTCTTTGATTAGTTTCATGAGCTGATTGGCTCCTTGTCTTGTCACATTCAGCATATTTGTCAAACTCAGATCTCAATTTTTGAAATTTTTTGACAATTCTGGGACTTTCAGACCCTGGCGCCCCTGACCTAGTGTTATCAGAGCGCCAACGCTTTTTGTAGCCCTACACAGAGCACTATAATGCTCTTTTCTCTTGGCAACAGAGCACTATAACGCTCTTTTCCCTTGGCAACAGAGCGCCGGCCTCCTTTTGGCCCAAAAAACCTTCACCATTGCATTTTTTTAGGGTTTTCCTCTGTGGCTCTTGTGCTGAGTGATCTAGTGAGTCATTTCTTCTTCTGGTTTGATCTTGACATCAGTCTTGTTGAAGAACAAACACCTTTTCGATTGAATCTTGTAGCCTCCTTCACATATTGTCATTTGAGTTTTCCTGTTGAGTAAAGCTTGAAATCTATGCATTGCTTTTCTTTTCTCTTCAGTTGAGTAAAACCCTGGTGAAGGTCATCAATATCCTACAGGCCTCTTCATCTTGATTCCAGTCTAGTCATTGTTCTTCAGCTCTTGTTTTTGGGTGTGAAGTTTGTCTTTTCTTTGATTGTTTCTTTCGTTTTTCGTTTGATTGATACGAAGGGTGTATTGTTTGTGTTACTCT
>JASDQU010201348.1:0-19126 GCA_032191745.1 Picea mariana | reverse complement strand
TTCAGCAACAGACCGGACTGAAAATATCTGAGCTCTGTGGCAGCGACAAGGTTCCTTCTAGGAGCTCTCTCCTTCCTTCATGCAATCTCTCACAACAGTAGCAAACCACACCAGCCAAGAACTACGTGGCCGCCACAGTCAACTGGGAAAACAAACATAGGTTTCCCAAACAGATGACAGATAGACGCTTCAGCCCAACCAGACATCAACAATTATGGGACATTCGGTTTTCCCAACCAGTCATTCAGAAGAAGCTCATGGTTCTGGGTTTTAGGGATATGTGATAAGCAATTCACGCAGAGGTTGAACACAGACTCGATGGTTTTGACAGAGGGTGTACCGACTCCTCCATAAATCAACACAGGATGGATTCTTGGTTCTGGTTTTAGAAATGCGTAAGGGTACACAAGATTCCATGCAGAGGCTTAGATGATTCATGTGATGGATCTAAGTACGAACACTAGACAAAGGTCTCTCTTGGACACCTGCCAGTTCTGACAGAGGATCAAGAACGGACTCCCAACTCAGGTGATGGATGGAGGAATGTCGGATGAACCCCCAGCATGAATGTCTTCTTAGGTTTTAACTGCATGTGCCTGGGCCAACATATGTCTCCCATGATGCTGCATGTGCTTCATCAGCTGGTGTGCTCTTTTAGGCACATGTTTCCCCTTCCATGGATTTGGGATCAGGGAAACACGTTTCACACATTATTTTAGAATAATAATTTAATATTATTCTCAAGAGTTTAATCCCCCTCATCTTAGCCCCTCTTCCAACCTCTCAGCCCCCTCTCCCTACCCAGTCTTTGTGGAAGCTTAGTTCCCATAACTCATTCATCGTGGTTGATCCACATGCAGAGATGTTTTTACATTAATAATGTGCACCATTACATGTACAAAACTCAATCTCTTGGCCTTCAACACTTAGGCTCTCTGGCCTAATAATCACATAAGCCCACCAGCTTATATAAACTTGGCTCACCAACCTATAAAACATAATTACAATTCATAAACAAGATTTATAATTCATAGACATGATTTACAATAGGGCTTGGCCTTGGGGACATTACACATATGTTTCTAAGCTTCAAGTTTTATAAATTCATTGATTAAATTACCACCACAATCTTTATGTTTTATGGATATCATCGTTTAATTAGTTCCTTGGTTGGTCATTTGGTTGTAATCTTTGAATTGTACGAATTCACAAAACATTGGGTTAACATTCGATATGGGTCTCATACTCTCAACAGTCATATCAACCTTCATGTCGCTTGGTACTGGTCTATTGTACCCACGACTACACCTCACCCAGCTGTCCTGCACATTAATGAAACCATTCATTCTTTGAATTGGCATTCGATGGTAATCAGGGGTTTGATACTCGTTATGGGAAATGTCTCTGCCCTTTGGTTCCCTGTATCTCCAAACTTAAGTTATCACAACATGGAAGTCTCCAAACTTCCTAGTTTTTAGGCCCTTTTAGTTTTCACAGACCTCTCTCTGCTACTCGTCTATTGGAAGCTGAAACCTACCTCCTGTGATATATTTTGTGTCTATTGCATAGTGGCCATGGCCCCTGTGATTCAAATCAAGCCTAATGGTTGTCAATCTCTTCTTTCCCATGATGACACCATAGATTACTTGAATGCTCACAGTTGGGATATCTTCCTTAAGAAATTTGAAGGCTACAACCTCATGGTCACGCAGGCCTTTGCATAGACATTTGATGGGTTTAGGGCCAAATTCGAGGATGTCCAATTGGAGGTCAAAAAAGATTTCATGGCCTGAGCGACAAGACTCCCGCTGGAAGGCGAAAAGTGGTTTAAAAATGCTAAAATAAAGGATGTTTAGTTTATTAGTTACAGGTTAGTTTACTTGTTATTTAGTTAAGTTATTTATTAATGAAATAAGAACAACCTGAATTAACTTTGACTGTTTGACTATTCTTATTTCAATTATATTTATTTATCATTCATTAGTTTAGACTTTTAAATATTCAACAGAAAACAAAAAAATGTATGTGCTTTCTTTATCTCTTTTATAAACACTTTAAAAAAACATCTATTTCGCAAGATATCCAGTAAATCTTGCAAGTTGTATATACATTGTTCATAATCATATGCACATATTCATGTTTCTATTTTGATGCTTGTAAATTATTAAACTTATATTCTTAGTATCATAGCTTTATAGATTAGTTTCATTTCTTTTATTAGTTTTAGGACTTTAGTTGGCCAACAGAGCCATTAAACCCGTCGGTTCATTTAATTCCAAACGGCTTGGGTTATTTAGACAACCCAGGTTCGGATTTGAACTTCCATTTGACGGTGTGTCAATTACGCCTGTCAACAAATGGCACTAGAAGGAGGGCCTGAAGTAAATTAATGACACATGGAGGTCGCAAGAATCCTTCCCCACATACCCGCACTCTTGTTGTAACGTGTAGTTTCTCTGACACAAACGTTACACTTGAAACAACAACTACCTCAAACGATAACCCTGGTATTCCAGTTGAACCAGTGACACTAGTCCCTCAAGGGATTGACGTCCAATAAATTGTTCGTCAGTCACTCATAAGAACTCATAGTGCCTTAGCCCGTATCAGACAACCTGGTAGGCTACTTAATCAACCCCTAGATTTCACAGATATCCAAGAACAACTTCAAGGTATTGTTCTGCCTGAAACCCTTTAGGTGGAAATACTACCAATCCCATTGAAACGCTTATCCCTGGAGCAGGAGGATCTGGTATCCCACAATCTCCACCTGTTTCTTCTCCATCCTCTTCAGGAGGAGAGTATTCAGATGAAGAAAGTTCTTCATCAGAACCATCTCAGCCTTTGACACCACCAATGCCCATGGAAAATCAAAATAATCTTTCCAGACCTTGGCTTGATCAAGATGTTGTTGTTGTATCTGGACCCCAACACCCATTATCTAAACATCTGGAGAAATGGACGCCTAAATTTGATCCAGATTCAAAGCAATCCGCTGAGTATCACATCAAAAAATTTATGTTGGCCATTATACTCTGGAGTGTTGAACATGAGGATGTAGTATGCAGATTATTTCCTTATAATTTTGAGGGAAATGCCTCCACATGGTATTTCTCTCAACAACCCCAGACCATCATCTCTTGGGACAAGTTCAAAAATTGTTTTCTAGAAAAATTTGGAGATGATAAATCTCCGGAAGTCTTGGTTATGGAATTCTCTAGCTTAAAAATGAATCCTAAAGAAAAAGTGAAAGACTTTAACCAAAGGTTTCTAATGCTAAAGAACAAAATCCCTGCAGATTCGATGCCCATAGAAAGTTTAATTATTGCATATTACGCTAAAGCCTTGCACAATAACATCACCATATGGGTTAAAAGGTCTAAAAATAACACGATGTTAGAGGCCTTTGAGGAGGCAATTCAAATTGAGAAAGATATATTATGCTTAAAAGATAATCTTAATAGCGAAATTGAAACAACTTCGTCTTCTAAGAAGAAAACAAAAATTTTCACTAGGCCTCCCCAACCTAAAAATCAACAAGAAACTTTAGACTTAGAGAGCTTGCAGAAATATTTCCAAAAAATGTCCAATCAGGTCGTTGACTTAAAGAGACCAGTCGAGGAGGAATCCACAAGAAAAGGAGGTTTCAAACCTCCCTTTAGAAATCCTTTTCTTCCAAACTGACCAAACCCGACCACAAAAGGTATAAATTTCGAAAGTTTACAGTATGCTTTGCAAAACATCTTAGAAACACATGATAATTCTATTTCTATTCCTCCTGAAAATTTTGATGATACAGTTGAGGAAGCGGTACCAGAAGAAGAGGACTCATCTCCTCCTGTTTTTGGCCACTTGTCGAACAATATCTTCCAAGCAAATTTTGAAACTGTCCACCCCTACAACACAAGAAGCAAAACGCAAAACAACCCCCCTCCTGAAGTAAGTAAAAATGTGTTTCCGAAATAGTCAAAGCAAACTGAAATTAAACAAAGCCTAGCAGCCCCATTTTTAGAATATGATTTAATTGAAGATCTGAAAAAAAATGAGGGCTAATATTTCTTTTTTGAACTGCCGAATTTCCTCTTATTTTGCAGAAAATGCTTCAAAGCATCGTTGAAAACAACAAAAAGAACGATCTTAGCAGCAAAAAATCAGCATAAATTGATTCAAACGCAGCTAAAAATGCCCCAACTAAAAAGACATATGAACCTCAAGACAAAAGGGACTAAGCAAAAAAAATTGTAGCAAATGTAGATAAAACTGTTTTAGGGACAACGATAAAAAATCAGCAGAATTCTGCTATTCCCACACGGAAAAATGTCCCACCTTTTTTATTAACCTTTGAAATTTTTAATAGGAATGCACATAATTGCATGGTTGACTCCGATGCATCATCAAACATGATGACTTTATATGTATGCCAGAAAATTAATGTAGAAGTTAAACCTTCTGATCTCAAAATTATTCAGCTAGATCGAACGAACGTTAAAGTAATTGGTGAGCTTAAGAATGTGATGATTAGACTATCATCCAATCTAAAGTTCATCAGATAATTGATATTATCATATTTGATATTCTTGAAGTTTATGGTCTGTTTTTAAGCAGATATTGGTCGAAACAACTGCACAGTCATTTTTCTACAGATTGGTCTAACTTGTGGTTGCCTGAAAATGGGCATCCAAACAAAATCAAGATAAACAAAGAACGTTATCTTAAGCATACAGTGAAATATCTGAACGATACAAATGAGCTTTTCGTTACATCCACAAATTCATTTGAAACGTAGGGAATGAATACCTTTTTTGGTAATTTCATGACCGAAATATTTTCTATCACAGATCTAGGACAACAATATGAAGTTACAGCCTATACTCAGACGCCAGCTTTTCCGAGTATACCAAGTACTGCTAATGATGCACAGATCTGGTCCTTATATTTTGATGGATCCAAATCCAAAGAAGGAGCAGGTGTTGGCTATGTACTCATTGATCCTATAGGTAATAAGACTTTTATTGATTGCCAGTTAGAGTTTGAATGTACTAATAACACGTCCGAGTACGAAGCACTTCTACAAGGACTTAGGAAAGCAGTGGATATGGATGTGGAAAATTTGATAGTATTCAGTGATTCATAAATCATGGTCAAGCAGGTAAGAAACACATATTGTTTGTCACCGCATCTGAAAAGATACCAAACCGAGGTATGGAGTTTAATGCATAAATTTTTAGCATTTAATATAAATTTCATTCCTAGGATGAGTAATTCAGAAGATGATTGATTGGCCAATGTTGCTTCTAAACTGTTGCCCGCCAAAGGTCTTTCCCCTAATGCGTTTTCGATCAAATTGTTGTTCTGGCCGTCAACTTTCTTCATATGGAAGACACCTTCCAAGATGCAGTCATTGATGAAGGAACTCATGACGAGAATCTATGAAACTTCATGGTAATATCTAATCCTCAATCTCCTGAATTGACATCTGAGATGGTAAACTCTATCCCCAAATCTATTGTGAGATTAAAGAAATTTTATGATTCGCATGACAAATTTAGAGGGGCAGTCAATTGCAAAACTAGTAGCTCCTCTTTGATCTATGAAACGGTTAATTTAGGAACAAGAGATAATCCTCAAAATATTAATCTCGGAAAGGGATGTTTCGAGCAAGAAAGATCCACTTTTATAAAATTATTTAAGGAATTTAAAGATGTTTTTGCTTGGATGTATGATGACTTGAAAACATTTGACCCCAACATCATACAACATGTAATCCCTATGAAACCCCAGACTCACCCTTTTCAACAAAAATTAAGGAAGATGCATCCTAAATTGGAACCCACTGTTAAAAAGTAACTAAACAAATTACTAATTGCAAAGATAATTTTCCTGGTTAGGCATACTCAATGGGTGTCTAATTTAGTCCCTGTAAGGAAGAAAAGTGGTGAAATTCGACTCTGTTTTGATTTTCAGAACTTACACTGAGTGTCTGATAAAGACAAGTACCATGTTCCTCTGATGGAACAAATTCTACAATAGGCGTCTGGTTTCGAAAGACTATCTCTGCTAGATGGTTTTTTGGGATACAACCGGGTCCTTATGTCTCCTTCAGACCAGCTTAAAACCACCTTTTGTACCCCATGGGGCACTTACGCCTACAAGAAAATTCCTTTTGGACTGATAAACGCCAGTGCTACTTTCCAAAGAGAAATGGATATTGCTTTCCGTGGCCTCATTAACCAGTCAGTTGTGGTCTATCTTGATGATGTCACCATCTTTTCTAAAAACAAGAAAGATCACTTGTCTCACCTTAGGGCTATCCTGGAACGATGCCGCAAGTTCGGCATATCTCTCAACCCTAAGAAATCGGTCTTTGCAGTAGAGAAAGGTAAACTACTTGGGTTTATAGTTTCTAAGGATGGAATGATTATTGACCCCAAAAGAACCCAAGCCATTGCTAAACTTCCCCCCCCTTCTTCCAAAAAGGCCATGCAATCCTTTTTGGTCAATATTAACTTCGTCAAAAGATTTGTCCCAAGTTTCTCAGAAATGGTCAGACCGTTACAAAATTTAATTAAAAAATATGTTTTGTACCGTTGGGGACCACAAGAAAGTTAGGCTTTCGATTCAATTAGAAAATAAATAATATAAGCCCCTTCCTTGATGAGTCCCTATTTTTCTCAAGATTTCACTCTTTACACTTTTGCATCTTACTGATATTATGCTGTTGTGATTACACAGAAAAACGTTGAAAGCAATGATATACCTATTGCCTTCATGAGCTCATCTTTTAAAGGAGCATCAATTAATTACCCAACAGTATATCAGCATGCATATGCTATTTTCAAAGAAGTGAAACACTTTCGGTCTTACCTGTTGAAATCCAAAACCAACGTTATTGTTCTTTACCCTGTTGTGAGAAACCTGTTAGTACAAAAAGAGCTGGGTGAGAAAAGGGAAAATTGGATGACTTCTCTACAGGAATATGACCTTGAAATAAATCTTTCACAAATTGTTGGAGGTCAAGGCCTGTGTAAACTAGTGGTTGATTCAGTTGAAGACCAAGAAAGCCAAATAAACACCTAAACTGTGAATCAACATAATGAAAAACAGATCAGTTGTGCACAAGATACTCCCAATTCTTGGTATGAGAACATTAGATTTTATTTAATGCATGGATATGATCCCCGCAATCTTGATCCCCAAAACATAAGAGCACATAGGCTTAAATATGCATCTTTCCATTTAATCAATGATATATTATTTTGAAAGAAATTTGATGGTGTTTTTTTGCGTTGTTTAGAAAAGGAGGAATCCAAAAGAGTGTTGGTTGAAATTCATGCAGGTGAAGCTGGTGGTCACTTCGGTGGAGATACCACTACCCACAAAGTTCTAAGAGTTGGATACTATTGGCCTACCTTGTTTAAAGATGCCCATACACTATCCCACAAATGCATAATCTTCCAAAAGGCTGCATGACGGGTGAAAAAGAAAGCTTTCCCTTTGAAACTTGTTACTGTAGATGCACCTTTTCAGCAATGGGGCCTAGACATCATAGGACTAATTAATACCTCTTCTTCGCAGCAACAAAAGTATATCTTTACAACAACAGACTATTTTACAAGATGATTTGAAGTTGTACCTTTAAAAGTGGTCAACACCAACTAGGTAGTGTCTTTTCTGAATTCCCATATCATCACTCGATTTGGCATCCCTGAATGTCTGGTTTTTGATAATGCCTCTTATTTTTCGTGCCTTGATATGAATGTTTTTTCTCTAGAAAAAGGGATCAAACTAAAGTATTCTACTAGCTATTACCCTCAAGGGAATGGTCTAGAAGAATCGATAAATAAGAATTTAGTCAAGATTATTAAAAGGACAGTTTCAAAAAATCACAAGAATTGGCACATTGCACTGTATAATGCACTTTGGGATGATAGGGTAACTCCAAAATCTTATGTTGGTAATTCCCCTTTCTTCCTCGTTTATGAAAGAGAAACCATTCTCCCCCCGCATGTCTTATTCCCTTCTCTGCAATTTTCACAGAAAGTTCAAGAAGAGGAGTGCCCTCCTATAGAAAATCGAATAAATGCCTTATTAAAAATAGAGGAGGTGAGAACACAAGCAAAGAAGAAACTGGATCAAAACCAGCAAATTGTAAAAAGTTGGTTTGATTCAAATTCATATTCAGATAGGAATTTTGATGTTGGAGATTTGGTTCTCAAGTGGGACAAATCCCACGAGGGTAAGGGGGAACATACCAAGTTCCAAAACCTATGGTTGGGACCATTTGTAATTTCTGAAAAATTGGGTTCTAGCTCTTCTTGTCTGCATAATTTGGAGGGACAGCTAGACACTTTCCCAGTGAATGGCCAGGCTCTCAAGTTATATTTGACCCGATGATTTCTATTCCACCCTCTTGTAAATATTTTTTATTTTTCTTTTCTGTTTTGATTTTGGTTCTTTTCATTTTTCCTGATTTTGATTTATTTTCTAAATAATTATGCCTGAGTCACCATTTCATTTATGGAAGGAAAATCAGAATTCTCATTCATTAGCAACAACTATTAACATTTCAAGCACATGAACAGTAAATGTTAAACTCGGATCAACAAAAGTAAGTTTCTGTTTAAATCAATGTTTCTGGTTTCTCATTGAAATTACAAGAAGACATGATTATCCTTAAAAAACTTCTAACGCTGTCCCTGTTTTAAGGAAAACAAATCAACTGTACCTTCCCATCCTCGAGATGGTTTCTTAACAGAAATCTAAGTGTCCAAATCATGATGAAGATCATCAAAATAGAAGAATAATTTGTAAATGATCGAAATTTTCATTCCAAACTATGAGTTTTTCAGTATCACCCCACCCTCTTGAATATTATGAAGTTCTGGAAATTATAAACAAATTCTAAAGGGTTGAAAGCACTGTAATGTGTGGGAAGTCTTTGTAAATCCACCGAGACACTGAAAAGGTCTACTAGCAGTGGGTAAATGCATGCATGATACCAAGGAAACTTTGTCAGGTTACTAAATAGGCCTACTGGCAGCGAAGCAATGTCGGGTTTAAGAAGATCCTCAAGTATGTCTTTTAATTTGATCAAGTGTGAAGATGTTTTTTAATCATGAATGGACGACTCTTGGACATGATAGAGGTACTAGACTGGGTTAAATGACATCCCTGCCGAGACTATGGATGTCTGCTGGCAACAGTGGCCCTATCAACAATATCAAAGTCAACTGCATAAACATCGCTATACTCATAATCTAAATTAGATACCAGATTACATTTTTGAACATAAATACATCTAATTTTAAACTGCGTTATTTTTTGAGTTATGATTGGAATGCTTGACTTGTCATTAGCTATTTTGAAAATTTTGTTTCGTCTGAGCCCCAATCATAAGTTTTCTGGTGATACAGAGATAACTGCTTCGCCCAGTGTGTCACCATTGTTGGAAGCCACCAATTCTGTCGATTTTTATCACAATTAAAATCACCACAAAAATATTATATCTTTATGTAGCTGCCACCTCCTTACATTTATAAATGCTTATGTTTCTGAGCCTCTTGGTGATTATTGAGATAAATTTATCTTATGAGTTTTTCGTTTGTTTTGTTTTGAAATTCACGACTGAAAGCATGAATTTAAATAAAAACTTGATAATGATTCTATAGTTATATTTTCTACCTAGGAATTTTCACTTTGAAGGCACCCATATGTTGCTAAGCTTCAAGTTTTATAAATTCATTGATTAAATTACCAACACAATCTTTATGTTTTATGGATATCATGGTTTAATCGGTTCCTTGGTTGATCATTTGGTTGTAATATTTGAATTGTATGAATGCACAAAACATTGGGTTAACATTCGATATGTGTTGGGCCTGAGATATGATCAATTCTATGATAGTTATTATACACTTTGGCCGAATGTATATATGTGTTTTTCATCTTTTGAAAGAGCTTTTTGAATAATTTCATGCGAAAATGGTATGATCAGCACAAGGTACGTATAATCCATGTTTAATGATTGTATTGGATATAATTCATCATGTTTTATGATTTCCAAGAGATAATTCATGTTTTTTGATGTTACAGGAAGAAAATGCACTGCGTTTCTTCTTCCAGAACTCGTTCCAGTACTTCATCCGGCACTATTACAGGCAACAAACTTAAACATTAATTTGTGGAAGGATGAAGTGGAATTTGAAAAATTCAACACATGGGTTTTGTGCATAGTATGCCCAATTAGTTCCCGCATTGTCTGTTTCCTGAAATTGTGAATGGATTAAGAGCAGTTCATGGTTATCAATTCGGCATCCGACACTCATTCCGACACTCGATCCGGCACTTTGTCCAGCACCTCTTCCTGTACAAAAACGTAGGGTAACTTGGCGGTTATCGTATTGGCATCCAGTGATGGGAAAATCGAAAACGTGGGTTTTGTTCGTTCTTATCCCCTCCAACTACTAATCTCTTGACAACTCGATTTTGGGTTGTTATGGTGGGTGATTATTGGGTAGCTCTGTTTCGGCAGTTAGGGCACCATTAATGAAATTTTCCAATTTTAGAAGTGGTTTGAACCTCCTATCGTCGACCACTTAACCTGTAAACATTATAAATACCACTGAGGTGGTTAGACATAATCTAAGCATCATATCCATCAATGTGATAGCTAGAAATATGTTTTTACTCTATTTTGATATTTTACATTGTCAGAATTATGCAAGAACTGTGTTTCTGCGTTTTAATGGTGGATTCCTTTTGCTGAGCTTGTGGTGTGCTTTTAGGGAGTGACCACGACTTGCTGGGGGGCCCACCAGCAGTCAAGTAACTCTTCCATGTGTTTTTTGTACATTTCATAGCTTAGACATCTCTCTTTTTCATTTCCTGTACATGTATTGCTATCTTTCTTATGTTATATAATTTGTTGTTGTAGCTTAATGATTTGGTTCTTTTGTAGGTTAGTATAAAGGCATGTGTTAATATGCATTGATTTGGTAGATAGAGACGAATTTGCAAATTCATCTACTAACCCCATGTGCAAGTAGATATTAGATTACATTTTATTCATGCTTTTGAAATTTGATTTAAAATAAGAATTAAAACAGAGTAGAACAAAGTTTTAGTTTATATTTTCTTTATCCAAGACTTTGGTGGATGGATAGGGTTAGTTTAAGTTTTTATTGCCTATTCAATTGTTAATTATATTTTTCTTAATTAGTTGTTGATTAATTTATTCATTAGTTTACTTTGTCATGCTTTAATGTTTGTTTTAAGCATTTTCCTTACTACATTTTGAATTGTTAAGATACAGCTAGTTTAGTTTATGTTATGTAATTTCTTGCCTAGAATTAGATTGAAATTGTAGTTCTTAGATAATGAATGAGTGTAAGTATGAATTTTGCTTATGTAGAATAGAAGTATAATGATGATCTCGTTATGTTGTTGATGGTTAATAAATGAACATGCATTGTATTTAATATTGTTTTTGTCTTCACATAACCACCAACATTATATTTGAATTGTCATAGGTTAAATACAGTTTCTTACTTTCATAGCTTAGAAAATAGTTTTATTGCTACTCTAGGATAGATAGACTTTGCTTTGATAGATTAGATAGTAGTTTGCTTATCATATATTAAGAATTAGTTGTTAATATTTATTGCTTTCAACAAAATAGATCTCCTTTCATGCATTGCATTAAGCATTTATATTTCCTTTCACGCATTAGAAACAGTTTTGCATTAGGCATGTAGTCTACTTGCCTCTTAGGCTAGATATTTGTTCATTGAGAACTTTTGCTTGCAGTGGTTAGTTTCCTTTGCTTACTTGTCTTGTGCTTTCGTAGGTTAGTTAGGTGCCTTAGCTTACTTGTCTTTTGCTTTAGTAGGTTAGTTAGGTGTCTTTGCTTACTTGTCTATTTTCTTTAATAGGTTAGATAGGTTATTTTGCTTACTTGCTTATTTATTTGCTTTCATAGGGTAGTTTCTCATTGAATGTAGGTTGGCAAGTTAAAGAAGTTTGCTTTTGTCATTTTCTTATTATGCTTGGTAGTTTTCTTTTTCTTATTTTTTTCTTTACATAGAGTTTTCATTTGCTTTCTTAGGAACTATCCATCGATCCTTGGCCCAAAAGTACTTATGTTACCTAGCTTCAAGTTGCTTAGTAGGGTTTTCTCATTAGATAGGTTTTCTTGAGTAGATTAGCCTTAGATAATTGCCTTCCTTAGTTAGACTATACTCCTACCAACCTTCTACCTTTGGAATATATTTTGCTACAATTCTAAGTTAACTTACCCCGAGTTGACAATTTAATTGAGGGTAGTTTAATGTCTTTTTAGTACATATAAATCACCTAACATTTTGGCGCCATTGTCAGGGAGTTGTCTTAAGGTAAGAAGTAGTTAGGAAATAGATCATCCTTAGAACTTAGCATTACCTTGGTGGCGGGAGAGATTTAAGACGAGAGGTAAAAACCTGTGCATCTACTATAGCAGGTTCCCCCAAACCCAATGGTAGTTTTTGTTTTTGTTTTTGTTTTCTTTCATGAATAGACCTAGAAACCAAATGGTATATTTTTCTTTTGTTTTTTCTTTCTTTCATGAATAGGCCTAGAGACCCACAAGGTAGATACATTAAATCTAAATTAGACCTTTCAAACAAGGTTACTTCCGATCTCTTTGGGGGAAGGAACGTTCCGCTTATAAAATCCACAAACCGATACCGAAAAACATGAGCTAGCTCAACACAAAGAGCTAAAGCAGTCTCTAAAAGAGACTAAAACATGGAGCACTATAGAATAAGAAATTGAAGCACCAGTAATAGTGGGATAGGAGGCAAGACCACTCGAGCCTTCTGTAGAACCAAACAATACAACCTTTGTTTTCTTACCACCATCAGGAGATCCTAACTTTGTGGACATCATCTTTGTGTGAACCAAGTTTTATCAAATGGAAGGATGAACTCAGAAGCAACTTTTAGCTTGAGGGAACTTTCTCAAATCCTAGCAATAGCTGGGATCTCTTCTTCTCAAGAAGAACACATCTTGAAAAGAGCGAAAAACTTGAATACCTCTCCAGAAATATTATAAGAATCAAGGTCCTGTGAGATACAAAATGATTTTCCTTTCCAAAATGTGAAGGAAACTGAGAAATTATGGACTACACCTAGTAGAGAGCAATCATTAAGACCTGAGATTGAGGAGTTCTCAACATCCATCTCAGCAGATCCTTTATGTACTTAAGAAAAAAATCATCCAAAATAAGAGGATCTTCATAGCATGATGAAGGAGAGCATAGAAATTACTATTGATAAATTTCAAGATTACATTGAAATTTGGTTTCAAGAGGTCATCAGGCCAAAATACTATTCTCTTCTTCAACACCTTTTGATTCCAAAACAAGTAGGTTGGTTGGTTCTTCATATCCAGGTAATCACTGCGGTAAATTTTTCATATATGGATATGAGTATGTTTCTTATCTTGCTCCGCGCATGGTTACATTGGAAGAGATCTTACACTTGAATAAATATTTTCCCTTTTGTTTTAGGTAGGGTAGGATAGTAAATAAAAGTTGCATATTGTTAGTTTAGCTTAGAGTCTAATGCAACTTCGTTTTACATTTTTTTTTAAGAACTATGAGATACATGTTCCTATGACTTGATCTCATTGATCTCATTAGTTCATTATATTTTAGAGTGTTGTTTTTGTAAATAGTTTTAGAGATCTCTGTAGGTATTTATTTACCAGGAGTAGACAATTTCAAGGAGATATAAAAGAAGATTTTTTCTTCAAAACATTGCTATACTTGAACCTTGTTGTCTGCTAAGCATCAAATGAATAATGACTTGTTGTAATTAGGCATATTTTTGCAAAGACTTTCATCTTCTTTTTCTCAAGGCATCTTAAATAGCAGTTGCTCTTGAACCTTCACCACTATATAAGCAAGTGACCCCATAACCATCAAGCTTAGAGGTCTCTCGTACAATTTTTTCCAAGAAACCTGAGTAAGTGAGTCAAGTGTCTTTATCAAAGAGTAACAAGGAGGTCTAATTAGCGGTTAGTCATGGAAAGATCACAATAACTACAAAGGAAGAAAGCAAGTTGAGCCTAGAGATACCTTTCTGTTCTTTCTCAATGGTACCATCCAATACACACTAAATAGCTTGATTATATCATATCTTTAGATAGGCCACGTCCACTTAAGTACCCCCTACATCAGGACAATCACTAAGTAATATAACAGAAATCCATCCTCTAACATAAATACCATCCCAATTGATAAAAAAGAGAAAGAAAAAGTTGTTTTCAGAGCTATTCCCCCATCTTCTTGCATAAGAAATCTTATACTAAAATCTTAAAGGATGGAGGGTCAGTCTCTGAGGGTTTAAGAGGCTAACCCATTGGGATATTGAATAGGTCTACTGGCAGCGGGTACCTGCCTATGGTATGACTAGGTAAACCCGTCGGAGTACTAAACATGCTTGCTGGTAGCGAGGCATTCTACCTAGCGAGGATGGTAATCTGCCAAAAATAAATAATAAATTTAAACTTGTCCTGATCTACGACATTACTTGTAGAAAAATATGACATGAAGTATGTATGGTTAATCTAAGGTTAATGAACTCCATAAAATTTCCATTGGGAACTAACTCTGAGACTATCTTGAAACTCTCTTGCCTACCTCTTCTTATCTATATATAGGATCTCTTATCCTATAGGTGGGGCCATCTTCTGACCGTCTCGTCAGACCAATCTGTGAAATTTTATATTTACACTTGACATACTATAAATCTTTGGCTATTGGGGGATACTGACTGGTTTCCTATACTTTTGATTGTGAGGTGTCACAATACTTAGGTGTGGGGGAGGGGTTCATGATTTGACAAATGATCATTGCCTAAAGAAGTAAATATTTGTAAACTTTTGTATTATTTTCATGATACAGGTTATTACATCAGCAGTCATTTTATCGTGAGGTGCTAAACTCATGTGTGCTATAAATTGTTATATATGTCCTTAACAGACCACTCTGTTGGTTTATTTTTATTACAGGTTGTTCATTGTAGGTTTGACATTACATATGCAAGTGGATTGAGTGAGCATGGTGGAAAAATCAACAACAATGGAACACTCTTAGCCTGCCTCAACTCCTATTCACTATGTTCGTGGCCTCTAAGGAATCATTGCCTCAACCACAAAGCTCCCAAGAGTTGGAGACCGTTGATTTAAACATCACCAGTTGCCAAAAGCAAGTTATAACAGGGTTTTCAAAACCGAATTTCAGAACATCTCTGGAGCTAAGGGATACTCCAAGGAGTGGATAAAAGAGGAGTTAATCAACCCTCTCATAGTCATCACCATATTGATTACATGTGAAGGTAGATATTTCATCTTTAAAGCCTATCAATTTCGATTATTAGCTCACTTTCAGTTCAATAATCCATTGTAACTTTCCTTTTTACTTCTTAAAGAGCCTTGAGAAGATGTCTTCCCAAGTGAGGAAGGATGTAACCAATCCCCATAATGACCTATTTCACCACAACCTTATCAAACTACTTGTCTTAGCCGAGTTGGATAAATAGGAGAAATCATGGGATGAGTTCATTTACCAATTTGAAAACCCTCATCTTACAATCAAGACTAGCAAGAAGACTCTTGATCTAGGGACTGTTACTCCATCCAAACCCTCATGCTCAAGCTATTCCTTTATTGGAGAAACTTGTTGATACCCCTGCAGCCTCATCGGGCAAGAAGACCAAGAAGCCTATTGCTAATTCATGGCATGAGGACATGCCATATCTTCAGTCTGGGGGGAGTTTCCTGAGAAAAAAAATGCTAAGCACTGCCCATTTGTATAGCAAACCCATGAGAAGAGGAAGTAGGATTTCTGTCAAAATTATGTCATACTGTATTTTTACAAAGTCTTGGGATATTATATCAACATTTGTTTTTATTGGTATGCTAAATTATATGTTGTTGACATCATTGTGTGTTTTATAAGATCCTGTGCATTTTTATGTTTATTCTATAGAAGACTGCTTATACTTAACTACTCTTTGTGACAAATACAGAGAGATTACAATTGCTAAATACTTACTGTCATCTATATTCCAAGCTTATGAAAAGAGGATCAATTGTTTGAATTGCTACATATTAATGACATGAAATAACAATTCTCCTGTTCACCATGCCTACCAGTACAAACCAAGCCTTTTGTTAGTATCTTTCAGTTATGTCAGTCACCAGTGATCAAATTTACTCTTTCA
Source organism: Picea mariana (assembly GCA_032191745.1). NCBI lineage: Eukaryota > Viridiplantae > Streptophyta > Pinopsida > Pinales > Pinaceae > Picea > Picea mariana. The sequence goes on along the minus strand of JASDQU010201348.1, from coordinate 2,864 downwards.
TGTGATTGATAGGGTTATTAGGTCAAATTGTTATATTTTCCAAATAAAATTATCAAATACAATTTGACATATCTTGGTTGTAAAATGGTCATTGGTGTGCCTAGGTGTCCTTACTACTCCCTCCACTCATCCAAAGTCATAAATTCTCATCATGGTCATGTCGTCATTACTTGTCATAAATTTTCAAATGATTGTCTTGGTCAAAGTTCTACTTAAAAATTGGTTTTTGAATTAAGGAAGATGAATTTGACAAAAGTGAAAGAGGTTTTTGTCAATAATATACCAAGAAACAAAACCCTCCGGACAAGTGTTATTTTTTGAGAGAAATCCCTCAAATACAATCACTATAGGAGGGTTTCTACACATTTGGACAGCTTGACTCGAAGTCAATTTTTTAGAGGTTTGGAGAAGGCATTTGCAGTGCTTGATGGTTCTATTGTGTAGAATACATCATAAAATTTCCACCCATACCACTTTCAGCCCAAAAATCCTCTGGGAAGGCCTCCAAAATCCCTATCAAAGACCACACTGTGATACTGCTAAGAGCACGTTGCGCTTCTGCAAGTTTTGAGTAACCAACTTCAAGCTGGGATTATGAGAAAATGGGAAAGTAATTTTGAAACCTGGAGGAGGTTGTTTTTCCTAACACACCAAAATACAATAACCTCTCTCAGTGTTTGAATATAATTTATGGTTTGGGATATATTCTATCATCTTAGAGGCCTATGCTTTCAGAAAATAAAACACTTTGTTTTTTTCCTGTTATAGTCATATTTTATTTTTGTGTTTTCCTAACAACAGGGAATGCATTTTTGGAAACCAAGAGAGGTTTTTATCAAGGACATATTAAAACAAAACAAAATCTCTCAATTTATAAATATACGTTATGGTTTTGCATATATTCAATTCTCTTAGAGGCCTAGTTTTTCAAGAAATAAAACACTTTGTTTTTCCTGTTTTAGTCATGTTTTCTTGGCATGTTTTCCTAGTAACGGAAAGTGAATTTTTGAAAAACAAGAGAGTTTTTTGTCAAGAACATATTCAAAAACAAAAACCTCTCTCAGTTTGTACACAGGCTTTACTACCTTGTAGTTATAGGTGTCACTTTGATACCTATTTTTCACAAGTTCACCAGACCATAATTGTTGCGTTTATGGGAAGTCACTTTTGGAACTAATTTTGCAAAGGTAAAATTGTTGTTTTGCATAGTTTAAAGGATCAAGGGTATAATATACATCTCACATCTTCCTCGCATGTCATCAACAAACTCCAAAAACTCCAAACCCTCCAGTTCAAACTTAGAGAGCATGAAACACTGAGTTGTCATTTACACCATGATAACGTTGTCCTACAAGCCAAGATGAATTCTCTACAGCGTTAGGTTGATGATATTAACTGCCACCAATAATAGTCTCTGAATGCAATTGAAACACCACGAAAATCCTAAGTCAAAATTCCCTGGGCAAGAGGGAGAAGCTTCTAAAGCTAAGCCACCCCCTCCTTCACAAGTTTAGTCATGAAGGGCAAATTTTTTTTGTTTGTAGTGGGACCTGCAAAATCTTAGGTGTGGGGGTAATGTTGGGCTCGAGATATGATCAATTCTATGACAGTTATTATACACTTTTTTTGAATGTATATATGTGTTTTTCATCTTTTGAAAGAGTTTTTTGAAGAATTTCATGATAAAATGGTATGATCAGCAGAAGGTACGTATAATCCATGTTTAATGATTGTATTTGATATAATTCATCATTTTTTATGATTTCCAAGAGCTAATTCACATTTTTTGATGTTACAGGAAGAAAATGCACTACGTTTCTGCTTCCACCACTCATTCCAGTACTTCATCCAGTACTATTACAGGCAGCAAAATTAATCATTGATTTTTGGGAGGATGAAGTGGAATCTGGAAAATTCGGCACATGGGTTTTGTGCAGAGTATGCCCAATTAGTTCCCACGCAAACCGTTTCCTGAAATTGTGAACGGATTAAGATCAGTTCGTGGTTCTAAATTCGGCATCTGACACTCGTTCTGACACTCGATCCGACACTCCGTCCAATACCTCTTCCTGCAAAAAAACGTAGGGTGACTTGGCGGTTATGGTATTGGCAGACAATGATGGGAAAATAAAAAACATGGGTTTTGTTCGTGATTATCTCCTCCAGCCACTGAACCCTTTGACAACTCAATTTTGGGTTGTTATGGTGGGTGATTATTGGGTAGCTCTGTTTCGACAGTTAGGGCACCATTAATGAAATTTTCCAATTTTAGAAGTGGTTTGAACCTCCTGTGGTCGACCACTTAGCCTTTAAACATTATATATACCACCGAGGTGGTCAAAGATAAGATAAGTATCATATACATCAATGTGATAGCTAGAAATACGTTTTTACTCTGTTTTGATATTTTACATTGCTAGAATTATGCAAGAACTGTGTTTTTGCATTTTAATGGTGGATTCCTTTTGCTAAGCTCATGGTGTGCTTTCAGGGAGTGACCACGACTTGCTGGAGGGGCCACCAACAATCTGGTAACTCTTCCATGTGTTGTTTGTACATTTCATAGCTTAGACATCTCTCTTTTTCATTTCCTGTACATGTATTGCTATCTTTCTTCTGTTATATAGTTTGTTGTTGTAGCTTAATGATTTGGTTCTTTTGCAGGTTAGTATAAAGGCATGTGTTAATATGCATTGATTTGATGGATAGAGACGAATTTGCAAATTCATCTACTAACCCCGTGTGCAAGTAGATATTAGATTACATTTTATTCATGCTTTTGAAATTTGATTTAAAATAAGAATTAAAACAGAGTAGAACATAATTTTAGTTTATGTTTTCTTTAACCAAGGCTTTGGTGGATG
>JASDQU010201345.1:848-19127 GCA_032191745.1 Picea mariana | reverse complement strand
GTAGCCTCTTGTATTCCATGTTGTTTAACTTGTTCTTATACATTAGTTACCTAGTCATAGCCATGCTCTCAATGGGGGAGAGGCTTGTTTCTACGAGGAGAATGGGATATTCTATTTTATTAAAAAAAAATCAACTTAAAAGATGTTAAAAAAATTTAAATTATGCAAAATTTTGATTTTAATAATTTTAAAGTTAAATGAATTTATAAAAAATATGAATTTTTTGTTAGCCTAATAATGGAGAAATTATAGAAGTGATTATTATTAGGGTTTATTAGATTTTGTTATTATCCGGTTAAGATTGTTTCCCCTAATTATTTTCATATCATATTTCTTAAGAATCTGTTCAAAGTGTTGAACTAAATTGTATTCCTAGAAATGTATATGGATGTTGGTTTCATGAATGTGAGAAGGTTGAGCGTGAGAAGTCTCGAGTGTGAGTAACGTCTCATCTATGAGATTCCAATTCTTTGTCTTCCATTATTCTGTCTTGGTATCAGAGTTGTGAAGAGTTGCAAATCGTTGTTGGTGCTCAGCTACCTTGTGCAAATCCTTGTGTGTGAAAGGCCCATGAGGAATTGGTTTGTTGTGAGATTGTTGTCTAGTGTAAAATCATTTGATATTTTCGTTAGAGTTGAGTCACGACCTGCATGAAGGAGCTTGTAGAGTGTAGGAGCCACGATCTGTGTGTTGTATTTTTGTACAAACATGGAGTTAACCGCTGATAGAAAGTAGATCGTTTTGTGTTGATTGTTCTTGTCACTAATTCCTGCATCGAGATTTCCCATATCCTATTCGCTGACATAATCACATTGTGCAGACGTCTCTCTTGAAATTTACTCAGCGATCGATAGTCAAGGTGATATGAGGTTAAACCAAGATTCTTTCTTTGTAAGAATTTCTCTTAAACAAAAATATGTTTAAGCGATGGGAGTTTGGTGTAGACGACAACATTTACTGAAGAAGATAGGTGCATTTGATGGTGTGTTGATGGTGTGTTGCTTGGTGTAGACGACAACATTTACTGAAGAAGACAGGTGCATTATAGGAGACTTCTTATTTCGAATCTCTGTTGATGGTGTGTTGCTTCGATGTGTAAACAATGAAGACACACAAAAATTGTTGCAAGAAACTCATGGCTATTCAAATGTTTTCATTCATGTAGGCGGTCATTTTTCTGCTAAAACCATTGCTTTCAATATTATTAGAAAAGGATACTATTGGCCTTCAATCTTTCGTGAATCTTATGTTTTTTCGAGATCTTGTGACAAGTGACAAAAATCCGTTGGGAAAGAACACCTTTCATCCATGCCATTACAACCTATCCTACTAGACTTTCCCTTTTCAAAGTGGGGATTGGATTTTATTGGTCATATTAATCCTCAATCTTCAGCTGGGCAAGTTTTTATTTTGACAACCACAGACTGTTTTACAAAATGGGTTGAAGCTTTCCCACTTAAGCATTCCATAGATGAGGAGGTAATTTCTTTCCTTGAAAATAACATTTTTTTCAGATTTGGTTCTTCCATTGGAAATTATTACAGGCAATGGTCCCTCTTTCATTTCTACTAAGATGACCCAATTTTTAGCTAAGTAGGGGGTTAAACATTTCACCTTATCAACTTATTATCCCCAAGGGAATGGGCAGGTTGAGTCTACCAAAACAAATCTGGTAAGAATCCTCAAAAGGCTCATCAAAGATAAGCCTCGATAGTGGCACACTCTCCTCACTTACGCTCTTTGGGCCGATCAAACTACCGCCAAGGTAAGCACTGGTGGTACTCCTTTCCAGCTTATTTATGGTCAAGAAGCCCTCCTTCCAACTGAGTTGGAACTTTCTTCCTTAACATTTATGCTACATATCGAAGAATTAAATTCTTTCGATGTTTCACAAAGGATAAACACACTCTTATCTTTGGAAGAGCAAAGGATGATTTCTTTGGATAATATTAAAAGGAGACAACAAAATGTTAAGAAGTATTTCAATAGGAGTGTCAAGACTGTCAAATTTATGGTCAATGAAAAAGTATTGTTGTGGGATTCAGCTCACCCTGATAGGGGAAGACATTCAAAATTTCAAAAATTATGGTTGGGTCCTTTCAAGATCGCCTTGGTCTTAAGTACTGACTCTTACATTCTAAAAGATTTACAGGAGCAATTGTTTTCATACAACACTAACGGTTCTCACTTGAAGCATTATGTGGAACCAACTTGAAAAGTTCTAACATTGTTTGGATTTTCTGTAGATCAGTAGTCTAGCTTTGCTTTCGGTTTTCACTATTTTTATTTTCTTCTTTACAATAGTTTGATTTCTTCTTTCTGTTTTAAACATTTCCTACTACTTTTACATTTTTGTTATTTTTCTGCTGTTTTAAATTTTGCAATTTTATTCTGTTATGATTTCTATTGATTTTTCATCTTTTAACTGATTTTGGTAAGGAATAAGATGTTGGATCAGTTCTACCACAGTGACACTCCTGCAAGATATTGTTAGTCAATAAAAATCAGGCTTACACAACTATTATGATGTTTCCCCTGAAGGCACACTTGAACTTGCTATCTACCTTCACTGTTGTCTTTTAAATAATAAATCGGTTATCTCCCGCTTCTACTTTCAATTTCTTCATCCATTTGATAATTTCAAAGAGTAAGTCCATAATTTTTCTCCTTGAAATAAAGAGCAGATTATGGTTGAATGATTATGCATACAGGGATAAACCCCCTCATACTTAAAAAAAATTCGTGAATTATTCCCAAATTCCAGGTCATTTTTCCATTAAATCCGCTCACTTCCCTCTGGTGCATAATTATTCTGGTTATATCTTCTTAATTTATTGTTCTTGGTTTGGGAAACCATGAGTTCTGAGTTGTAAATCCATTGAAAAAAAACTTCCCTGTGGAGTCGCCAGTTTGTTGACGATTAAAATCACAACGAGGATTTCGCCTGCAAAGTATTGCTAAAGCCTATTAATTATAAGCTAATGATATATATAATACTAGTAGGTGGGACCCCCTTTTAGATTGGAGGATCAGATCTAGTTCTTATTTGATGTTTTTACTGTTGTTCGACACTGCTTACAGGTTTGAGCATGATTGATGATCAATGTTGGTTCTATTTGTGACGAATGGATGATGGATAATTCATGTTTGTTCTCTTTCTCTAGGCTCGAATGTCATGTCATAATGGATTATGATATCCGTTGTTACCTTTGCTATTTACTCCTTGAATTATTACTTGTGCCACCTGCAAAAGATACATGTTAGTAGAAACAAATAAGAGAAATTGAAAGGGAATAAGAGCAATTGAAAATAAATAAAGCAATATGAACAAAATCCACAAGAGAGGAACTATGCTACTATGTTATGCGATGCTACACTATGCATTTGAAGTTAATTGGAATGGTGTTAATCAAAACTAATGATGTAAATGGATATGTGATATATTGAGTTATGTGAAGGCACGTTTGATATGTGTTAAGGTATGTTTGGAAATGGTTAATATGGTGGCACATTTTGGATGTTGGTTTCAATGCATTGTTTAATTGAATGAATTAATGAAATGGTTGGCTGGTGCGTACTAAGTGATTGAATGAGTAAGGGATGGAAGCGACGTGCATGTACTGCACGCCACTCCACAACCCTCCCACTAGTTGTCACCCTAGCTTGGTTATTGTTCAATTGTGTTTTGTTGTGGGTAAACTCTGATTTTCACGCAAGGGAAGAATCACTCGACCAAGCTCACGTTTTTAGGGCTTTTGGTTACAGGTATGTATTTTTCGCCATCCATGAACCTGCTCTAGTTATGAAATAGATATTGGCTCGGTGATGTATGGGTCTGTGCTTTTATTGAGACTGACAACTGTGTAAACTTGTGACATTTCTTTGAAATGGATGTTCTGTGTGGTTTTCATTGCAACACTGGTTGAAGTCACAAGTTCACATTGTTTTTTTCTGAGTATCAGTAGCTATGAAAGCTCTCCATTGTCCTTATTGGTTTTGGGTGGAGGGTTTCATTTAGTACTGATTTGCTGGTTTTCCCCACATTTTTCTTATCGCCATGCCCAATCATTTTGTTGTTATGGGGTTGTTGGGTTTGTTTCGAAACACCTTGTGTCACTGTGTATCATTTCCCTTGGGTATAGGTTCATTTATGGTACTGATGTTTGCGCAGTGGGTTATGATGGATAATATGTGAAGGGGCTTGCTTAAGGTTGATTTCTATTTTTGGGATCTGTTTTATCTCAGCATTCTTTGGGTTGGTTGGGAAAACCACGAGGGTTATACCCTACATGTTCTCAGTGTTATTACAGACCAGAATGAAGCCTTTACTCCTTTGTTCAAGGTCTCTCCTATTTCGTGAACTGTCACCATGTCTGCAAATTTATTGGTGGTATGAACTGTGTGTCTACCGTATGATCTCAGAGGTTATGACCCATTGTTAGGGGTCGACTCCAGTCTCCCTGTGATGATCCACAGAGAGAACCCTTGATTATTCATGCCCGTTTTGGAGCTGTTATATCCTATCAGTTTTATTGTTCATTTTTATGAGTTGGTGGGGTATTGTCGACGGTGTTTGATTGTTGGCTCGTCTTTGTTGATTATGTTGACTGTGGTTTTGGTTATTGGTATTTTATCACTGCATTGGATATTATAGTAGTCAGATCGATAGATCAACATGGTTAACTGGTTGCTTGGAGACTGGGATTAAGTACACAATTGTTGTCTCTTACATTGTGATTATTGAATTGTCAACCCAGCGTTAGTTTATAATTGATTAAATCACAATGATGCTTCATGAGTAATGCACTTGTATGTGTGGCCTTCCTACAACATTTTAGGTTGAGTTGATGGTTGTTGTGACAGTGTTTTTTAAATTTCCAAATGGGGGTATTGCAATCGTGATAGTTGTGGCGTGGCTACCCACTGTATATACTTTGGATATTATTTGATTACACCATCAGAGATGGTCACGAGTTTTTAGACAATATGATTTTGTTGCATTATGATCGATTTGAGAAATGGGATTGGGCATACTATTGTTGACTCCTTGTATTGAATTGATACCTCAGCATCGTTGATGTTTAGATTTGGAATAATTAGACCTGTGCAGTCACAGGAATGCTCTTGCATTTTGTTGAATGGTTTGTGTATCCCACAACATCGTATGAGTTGAAATGGTGATTGTTGATACTATGTGTTTAAATGGCAAGTCAAGATTTTTGCAAATTAAAATATTGATGATAGTGTTTGACTGTCCACTATGTATGTCGATGAATATCATGCATCGTAGCAGAGATTAGGCACAAGTTATGCAACAATATGATCTCATTACAATTTAATTATTAAATGAAATTGAGAAATGGAATCGAGTGTGATTTTTGTGTCTGTGTTTGATTTAAAGAAATAATTCATGGACAATGGTTGATGTTTTGATGGAACAGACGAGAACAAGTGACTGTGTGTTCATTTAGAAATTGTTTTAAATATTAAATATGACAATTGGGCATAAACATAACTCTTACAGGTTATTGTGGAAGGCATATTGTCTTTTTTTGATGACATTGTTTTAATGATTTAATTGCGAACATTGAGCAAGTAATACACAGAATTGATTGAGTTATACACAATGGTTGTTTAATTGAGGACAGTGATTATTGGTTGGTGTTGGATATTTTGGGTTTGATATAGAATGGTTATGGATTACTTAATTAATTTTATGAACAATATATTTTCTCCTCCCTACCATTATCTCACTTTTCACTAATTACAATCCCTTCGCCTTCCCATATTCATTTTTCACTCCCTATTCCTAAAATTTAAGTACAGTTAAGAGGAATTTTGTATGGTAACAGTTTGAAATCATTGTTTCTTGGATGGATTACAATGACATGTTCTTTGGTTTATGTTACAGTTGATTGTTGTTGTCTGTGAGCAGTAACCATGAATTCTTTCCCCCTCATTTTAACATTTTTCACTCAATACAAACCCCTCACATATCCCAGAACCTTTGTTCACCCCCTGCTCATTGACATCTGGTAAAAATATTGTATGGATTGGATTGCGTGAGTCTGATATGTTGCTGAGCCAAAACTTATTTCATATTTTAAAACAGAGTTATCATGTATGGTTAATAAAGAGAATATTTTCTAATTAATTATGCATACAGGAATGGAATTTTCAAGCAAAAGGTTGAAAACCGAGGCCCACCATGCCCCTGACAAAGGGAAAGCCACTATTGCCACTTCTTCACCTTCAAATGATTTTGATAAATCTTTGTCCTCCCACATGAATTTGAGGGGTGATTGTTCTCATGTGATCAACAAGATTAAGCCTAAAGGCTCCATACAGCCTAAGGCAAATTCAGAGAAATTAAAAGGTGATAGCAACAATGAGGGAAAGATTGCCTCACAAACTGGAAAATATGGATTTTGAGTTTTATTTATTAAAATTTGAGAATAATTGACTTCTGATGGTTTTTTTGGACAACACATTATTTTGGATATATGGGTAATATATTTTTGAAAATAATTTCAATTATCAATAAGATAAACTGTCAAACATGAATGTGATGATGGGAGTCACAAGGAGGGGTGTTTTGTTAAATTAACTAGTTATGTTGTGATTGTTAAAAGCTAATGGGAGTCACAAGGGGTCTCACCTACTAGTTACTATTTATTTAAAACCCTTATTATGATTATTACTTTTCCCCCTAACTAAAAAGTTTGTTGATTTTTTAGTTAACTTAACTAATGAAGTAGTTCAACTACTTCAACCAATTCTAATTTTCTTAAAGGAAAAAGGACGGGGAGTAACAAGAGGAGGATAGAAGGAGAAGCATATTAAGGTTTTCTCTTTGAGTTTGTGTTGAGATACTTCAGTTTTCATTCATTCCTTAATTGATCATAATCCTAATTTGTTTTTATGATAGCAGGATCTTATTGTAGACAACAAGATTCAAGGCTAAATTACATCATTCAGACACTTGTTTTTCAGAGGTGTTGATCCATCTTTGATATTCTGTGTAGACTTGTCTGTTTGTGAATTAGTTTTCATGACTAACAAAGGCTATTGTGCATAGTCGAGTGGCCAACAATCTGTGGCAAGATAATCCAACTTTTAGAGTTCAGTTTTTGATTTTCTGTCAGAGGTCCTTTTGTATGTTTCATCAGGGACGTCTAAGTTTGACTTTGGTCCAAAACTTGTTCACGAAATTTTGTAAAGAGAATGAATCTTTGATGAATTGGAATGAAATAAAAGATTGCTTTATGTCTCATCTGTCTTAATTATCATCTTGGTGTGTTTACTTCTGTCTTTACATTTATTTCAGCAACTGCTATATTCAGAAAATCATATAAATATTGAATTTTCCAGCAAGATTTTATTTATAAAAAGACTATCCTAAGCACTTGTAATCAATACTTGTGAGTTAGGATATTAATTTTGATGGCTATAAACATAGGGTGATATTCCCATCTATTTTTCTTTAGCCAAGCATAATCTGAAAATGCTTTAGTAAGATCATGCCATATCTTTTCCTCAACAACCTCCTAAGTTTGATGCTAATGTTAAAATGAATGATGCATGTTGTTATTGTGGCAAGTTTGGAAACTATTGTAGAAATTGATTTAAAAGGAAATATCATGAATCCAAACATAGAAATAGAAGGCATACTAGTCATTTTGTTGATTGAGGAAAAAAAATGAATCATGACTTCAAAAATCTCAAATCATTTATTTTAGATGCTTTCTTGTCTGCTGAAACAAATGAGTCAAATGCATAGTTTGTTGATTCTAGTACCTCCATACATATTTATTGTAATAAGGATTAGTTTGAACATTATCGTAAAACAAATAATGGTGCAAATATATATCTTGGGGATGATCTCTCACATCAAATTAAAGGATATAGTGATGTATATGTGACATTACCAAAAGGTTTTGTTAAACAGATTTAAAATGTGATGTATGTTCTTGGCATAAAAAAAAAGAATAATATCAGTTTCTACCATAACAAATCGAGATTTGAAGGTAGAATTTTTAAAATCACATTGTGTGGTAAAAGATATGCAGGATCATTACAAGATTATTGAAACTAGAGTCAGAGTTGGAGGTTTATACACGCTTCATGTAAGGAACAAGGCTCATCAAGTGTTGGCCACTACAACCATGAAAACAACAATTTTATGGCACCAAAGGTATGGTCACCTTAACTATCATGATTTATTACTACTTCAAAAACAAGGAATGGTGGAAGTACTTCCATTACTTAAGAATGAATATTCTACATGTGAAGGGTGTGCATTAGGGTAGAAGCATAGGGAATAATTTCCTACTCATATAGATAAAAGGAAAATAGATGTTCTTGAACTTGTGCATACAGATTGTGTGTGGTGATATGCAAACAAGATCACTTGGGAGAGCACACTATTTATTGATCTTTATTTATGATTCCACAAAATATACATGGGTTTATTTTTTAAGAAAGAAAGGTGATTTATTTGAATACTTTAAAGAGTTTTAAAATATGGTTGAGAAGCAAACATGAAAATACATACATATCCTTCGATCAGATCAAGGGGGAGAGTATACATAAGGTGCATTCAACAAGTACTACAATCCCATGGAATTGAAAAATAATAGAACCTTAGTGGAATATGCACGAAGCATGATAAAAGGTAAAAATATTACTAATGGTTTTTTGGTTGAAGCTATTAGTACTACTGTTTATTTGAAAAATAGAAGTCCAACTAAAAGTTTAGACCATAAAAATTCTTTTGAATCTATTTATGGTTATAAACTAGCAGTAATTCATTTAAGAATATTTGGAAGAAAATCTTTTTCTCATGTTCCTAAAGAGGAGAGGAGAAAACTAGATGCAAAATAAATCAAGTGCATATTTATTGGTTAATGTTCTCATCACAAAGAATATAAGATGTTTCATCCTTGCACACATAAAGTTTTTGCAGGTAGAGATGTGTTATTTCATGAGCATGCAAATGAAGGCCATAAGGTGGACTATTATGATGCATGGCATATTCCTTATGATCATGATGAAAATGTCAAACAAGAAGAAAATGATGAATAGGAACAAAAACATGAGGGAGAATCCAACGATATGGACACTACAAGCAACCGAAGTACACCAAGAAGAGGAGAATATTCACCACAAAGAAAAACAAGAGGTGAAAGTATTGAAACAACAAGGAGATCATCACACCAAACTCAACTACCTGAAAGGCACAAAGATAATGCTTTGATGACTGAAGTAATGAATGTCATAGAAACTTTGAATTTTGAACAAGCTAAAGAATGCAAAGTATGGAGAGATGCAATGAAGAAAGATATTGTGTCCATAATGAAAAAAGATACTTGAGAATTAACAAAATTTCCTAAAAATGAAGTTCACAGAAAGAGGGAATTGATTTGAAGATAAATTTGCACGTGTAGCTAATATAACACAATTAGATTAATGATTGTTGTAATTTCCCCGACCACCCAAGGCTGGGCCATGTCATACAATCTCAACTTGTTTATTTATAAGTCAACCAAATTGTAACATCCCCAACATACTACTAAGCAATGTTACTCTGAAGTTTCACTGCTCAGGTTCCACTCTAACATAAGTCCGCTCAGTATCACTTGAAGTAATGTGCTCAACCCAAGCTTCATTCGCACCATACAACTTATAATAATGGAAACAATACTCTCCTCTTAACATAACCTTAAGCAACAAAAGTAACTAAAATAGTTGTGCATAGATTACTAATCCCACAACACATCCGTGCACACAACCATCTTGGTGTCATGCACCAATTATGATTTTTTTGTGCACAGAGTCTATTTCCTTGAACACACACATGAAAATCCAGTCTCATGTGCACATAGATTACTTTCCTATGAACCTAGCCACTCAATCCTCTTCTTGAAGACTCATAACCAAAATCACAATATTAACTTAACAAACCAAGATATCATCAACTGACGTACTCATGCATAACTACAAATACAGGATATAAGCATAATACTTACATGTACAAGCAACATTGAACAAAATAACAAAAACTACTTATATGCATCTACATAGAAGAATTAATCCATATCAATCATAGACAAATATGCACACAGTAACCAAGATAAGCACATAAGAAACACTTATCATTTATGAAAATCACCAACTACGCGCATAACTCCGACGTTCCTCCCAGCCATAGACTATGTTGCTCATAATATTTCAACAATAGGTCACCCCCGAATTGGGGCTTAAATCCACCAGGGAAAAATACTTCTAACAACAAGCTATGTTATGAAACTCAACAAAATTTCCCAGTCCTAGGTGCCCATTGTTGCAACTATCCTATAACCCCTCATTATCCATGCAACTGTCACACCTAAGGAAGTGTGCCCCTTCTTTGTTCAACATTCCTTCGGCTACTCCACTTCCCTTCCTAGGGTTACCAACAAAAAGTTGGATAGGAAGTCTCCAAGATCTGTGAGTAATACTCAGTGCACTAGGGAACAAATCACAACAAAAATCTCACCCGGAGAGTATGGCCACGGGTTTGACATCCACTCCATAACAACCAATCTCTCATCCAAAGCGACTGCTCACGGTCTGTCAACCCAAATCCTCAATGGTATAATTCTAGTTACATCCCCTCAAATCCTTAAAAGATTCTTTGGGTAGATAAGGTAATAATCATATTTTTCATACATTCTGACCCCCTTCTACTCATGAGATCTTGCAACAAAAATTCTCTTCCCATAATAGATAATGAACCCCCCAAAAAAATACACTAAGGAGAGAAATATATATTGCATTCCTTCCACTTGACACTTGTCACCTTCAAAAGTATCTTTAAGCCACTTGGTGACCTGTTCCTACCCTCGAGAACTTAGGATAAAATAATTATATAAAATTACACTTTTCCCAGAAATATTATAAAATATTCCCCAAGACTTATGAGTCACCTCTTTTTCCCTTTTCCAGTGGAGTTGGCCCCTCATCTCTTTTCATCTGAGTCTTTCTGCATGTAGTGATTTAATATTATTTTTATAGCCATGATTAAATTTACATGGATAGGCGCATTGGTCTATCTGCGTCCCGGCTCACCAGCTTCATAATCACACAAGATATCCGGCCTCAATACATAAGTGGTCATATATACATAGATATAACTCAACATTGCACACTTATAGGTCATTACCGTGTACTTACTCAAGTGTGTGCAACACAGTGCAATATGCGCACTTACCTAGGTGTGCGCAACACAAAAATGTGTGCACCCTATCTTGATAACAACTCTCTACACACTTACTCAGATGAACGCAACACAAAAAACAAGTGCCAACGGCTCACCAGTGAATATATACATTACATACACCATTAGTACCAATTAATCACTAGCCTATATGTACATTTACAAAGGGTCTGGATTAGGGACATTACATTCCCCTCCCCCTTATTTGTGCATTGTCTTCGGTGCATCATATACACATGTACATACAAAATTTCAAAAATCTTCAAAAATATGAGGATACTTTGTTGACTTAATATCCTCACACTCCCAGGTTACATCCTTAATACAGTATCAATTCCATTGGACCTTTACCAACTCCATGTCTTGATTTCGGAGCTGCTTGATTTTTTGATCCAATACGAAAACCAGTCACACTTAAAATTTGCCTTCTGGCTCCACCTGAATCACATTCCAATCAATGGAATGATTAGCATCGGGTACATATTTCTTAAGCAATGACACATGGAAAACATTATAAATGCATAAGGACATATTAAATGCAAGAATATAAGCGATAGGACCAATCCTTTCAAGGATTTTGAATAGTCCACAGTAGCCCACTGCTAACTTAGAACACTTCCAAACTTCGGGGAACTGTGCCTAGACTTCACTTTCAAAAACATGTGATTTCCAACTTTAAACTCTATGTGGGTTCTTCCTTTATCTGTGAAACGTTTTTTCCTATATTGGGTAGCTTTTAAATTCTGCCTGATCTTTACCATTTGCGCGATCTACTGGGTTATCCCAACTCACTGTGTGTTGCACCTTCTTCCATATAGTGCCTCATATGGGATCATCTTTAGAGATGCCTGATACTCATTTTTGTAATAAAACTATACCTAATGCTAGTAGTCTTCCCATTTTGATGGCTTATCCATCACATACATCCCCAACATGTCTTCAATCACCTGATTTACTCTCTCTGTCTGACCATCTATCTTAAGCAGATATATTGTGGTGAAATTCATATTTGTTCCAAACCCTTTGAATAACCCTTTCCAAAAGTTTGAAGTGAACCTGGAATATTTAAAAGACACAATTGTCTTAGGTACACCATGTAGCTTGGCAATTTCTTGCATGAATATCTAAGCAATGCTGGCTACTTTGTGCACTGACTTTACTAGAATAAAATGGGCAGCTTTAGTAAGCTTGTCTGCCACTACCATAATAGAATCATGATGCTTAGCAGTCCTAGGAAACTTAGTTATGAAATCCATGGTCACAACTTCCCACTTCCACTCAGGAATGGGAATGGGTTGTATCAAACCCGATCGATGTATGTGTTCATCCTTCCCTTCTGAAATTCGAGACACCTCGCAAAAAATCTGCAACTTCCTCTTTCATGCTTGGCCAAAAGTATTGCTTCTTGAATGCAAAAATTGTATTTTTCTAATGTGTATGTCCAACATAAGGAAACTTATGCATCTATGGAAATATCAAGCCTTTCAACTCCTAATATTCGGCACATAGAATCTGCATCTATACATGAGGATCCCATCCTCTCTTATGTCATAACCATCCAATTTTTTGTTGTGACATACCTTGTTGTAAGTTCATCTTTATGTCCACATAACATAGATATGATTTGGAAACATCCAAAATTCTTTCGCAAAAATCTGTATGGTACATGCTAATGGTTGTATTATGCATCCCATGCACCCTTCTACTGAGTGCGTCAACCACCTTGTTTTCTTTTCCTATGATATGCTTTATGTCAGAATCATGCTCACTGAGGAACTCTAACCACCTACCTTTTCTAGCATTTAAACTTGGTTGTCCAAACATATATTTCAGACCACATAGAACTATTCTTAACTCAAATATTTTACACATAATATAATGCTCCCACATGTTCAAAGCATGCACCATGGCTTCCAATTTCAATTCATGCGTGGCATAGTGTGTTTCATCCTCTTTTAACTTCCTTGATTCGTGCAACACAAAAAATATGCGCACCCTATCTTGATAACAACTCTTTGAACACTTACTCAGATGAAAGCAACACCAAAAACAAGTGCCAACGGCTCACTAGCCAATATGTACATTACATACACCATTAGTACCAATGGATCACTAGCCTATATGTACATTTACAAAGGGTCTAGATTAGGGACATTACATTCCCCTCCCCCTTATTTATGCGTTGTCCTCGGTGCATCATATACACATGTACATACAAAATTTCAAAAATCTTCAAAAATATGAAGATACTTTGTTGACATAATATCCTCGCACTCCCAGGTTACATCCTTAAGACCATATCAAGTCCATTGTACCTTTACCAACTCCATGGCTCAATTCTAGAGTTGCTTGATTTTCCTATCCAATACGAAAACCAGTCACACTTAAAATTTGTCTTCTGGCTCCACCTAAATCACATTCCAATCAATGGCATGATTAGCATCAGGTACATATTTCTTAAGCAATGACACATGGAAAACATTATAAATGCATAAGGACATAGGAAATGAAATCATATAAGTGATAGGACCAATCCTTTCAAGGATTTCAAATAGCCCACAGTAGCCCACTACTAACTTATAAAACTTCCAAACTTTGGGGAAATGCGCCTAGACTTCACTTTCAAAAACATGTGATTTCCCACTTTAAACTCTATGTGGGCTCTTCCTTTATCTGTGCAACGTTTTTTCCTATATTGGGTAGCTTTTAAATTATGCTCGATCTTTACCATCTACGCGGTCTACTGGGTTATCCCAACTCACAGTGTGTTGCACTTTTTGCCATATAGTGCCTCATATCGGATCATCTTTAAAAATGTTTGATACTCATTTTTGTAAGAAAACTCTACCAAATGAAAGTAGTATTCCCATTTTGATGGCTTATCCATCACATACATCCCCAACATGTCTTCAATCACCTTATTTACTCTCCCTGTCTGACCATCTGTCTCAAGGTGATATGTTGTGCTGAAATTCATATTTGTTCCAAACCCTTTGAATAACCCTTTCCAAAAGTTCGAAGTGAACCTGGAATATTTAACAGACACAATTGTCTTAGGTACACCATGTATCTTGGCAATTTCTTTCATGTATATCTCAGCAATGTTGGCTACTTTGTGCCTTAAATTTACTAGAATAAAATGGGCAGCTTTAGTAAGTTTGTCTGCCGCCACCATAATAGAATCATGTTGCTTAGCAGTCCTAGGAAACTTAGTTATGAAATCAATGGTCACAACTTCCCACTTCCACTCAGGAATAGGAAAGGTTTGTATCAAACCCGATCGATGTATGTGTTCATCCTTTCCCTTATGACATTCAAGACACCTCACAATAAAATCCACAACTTCCTCTTTCATGCTTGGCCAAAAATATTGCTTCTTGAATGCGAAAATTGTATTTTGCTAATGTGGATGTCCAACATAAGGAACCTTATGCATCTCTGGCAATATCAAGCCTTTCAACTCTTGATCATTCGACACATAGACTCTGCATCTATACATGAGTATCCCATCCTCTCTTAGGTCATAGCCGTCCAAAATTTTTTTGTGACATTACTTTTTGTAAGTTCTTCTTTATGTCCACATAACATAGATATGATTTGGAAACATCCAAAATTATTTCACACAAATCTATCTGGTACATGCTAATGGTTGTATTATGCATCCCATGCACCCTTCTGCTGAGTGCGTCAACCACCTTGTTTTCTTTTCCTATGTTATGATTTATGTCGAAATCATACTCACTGAGGAACTCTAACCACCTAATTTTTCTAGCATTTAAACTTGGTTTTCCAAACATAACTTTCAGACCACAATGATCTATTCTTAACTCAAATATTTTACACATAAGATAATGCCGCCACATGTTCAAAGCATGCACTATGGCTTCCAATTCCAAGTCATGCGTGGCATAGTGCCCTTCATACTATTTTAACTTTTTTGATTTGTAGCATACCACATGTCCATTCTGACTCAATACTCCACCGAGTCCTTCCTTGCATGCATCCTTACACAAAACGAAGTCTACATCCGAATCAACAATCCTCAAAATCGGTGCACTTGTTAACAAACTTTTCAAGTTCTAAAAACTCCTTGTGCAATATACAGTCCACTCAAATCACACACCTTTCATTTGCAGGGATGTGATTGGATGTTTAATTTGTCATAATCCTTCAATAAACCTTAGGTAGTACCTTGCTAGTCCCATAAAGTACCTTACCTCTACAACATTTCCTAACACTGACCATTCTTCAATAGATTTTATCTTCACTAGGTCTACAACTATTCCTTCTTCTGAAATGATATGACCCAAATAATGAATTTGTCACTGATAAAATGAACACTTGCTCAACTTTGCATAAAGTTGATGTTCCCTCAATATATGTAGCACCATCCTTAATTGATGCTCATTTTCTTCCTCATATTTTGAGTAAATGAGAATGTCATCCAAAAATACGACAACAAACTTATCCAAGTACTCTCTGAAAACACCATTCATTAAACACATGAATGCAACTAGTGCATTTGAGAACCCAAATGGAACCACTATGAACTTTTAATGACCATACCATGTTTTGAAGGTAGTCTTGCTGATGCATTCCTATTTTATTTTCACTTGGTGATAAACAGAGCTGAGATCTATCTTCGAAAATATCCTTGCACCCCTTATCTAATAAAACAGATCATCTATCCTTGGTAAGGGATAATTGTTCTTCAATGTTACCTTCTTCAACTTCTTGAAGTTGATACAAAGTCTCAACGTACCATCTTTCTTCTTTACGAACAAAACTAGCACACCCCAAGGGGACACACTTGGGAATATATACTCCTTTAGAATCTCTTCAAGTTGCATCTGCAACTCCTTCAATTATGGTGTACTCATCCTGTAAGGAGTCTTGGATACATGAGCTCCTCCATTAATTAGATTTATAGAGAATTATATATCTCTTTTCAGTGGAAATCCCGATATCTATTTAAATACATCCTCATATTCTTTCATTACTGTGTAGTCTTCAATACTTGACACTTTATCCTTAGGTGCCTCTTCCATGTGCACTACAAATACTTGACATCCTTTCCTGTAAGTTATCTTCAATTTCAAGGCTACAATTTCTCTAATCATTATAGTCCTTGGAATTCCTTGAACTGTTCTCAAATTTCCTTGCTCATACAGGAAAGTAAATGAATTATTATAACAATCTAAGACAACATGATTCTCATCCAACCAATCCATATTGACGAGCCAAGTGTACGATCCCAAAGGTATAATTTTCAAATCAGTGTTTGTGCTCAATCCATTCATATCCATTTGACATGCCTTAATCATCTCATTAATTTTCCTTTTTTCTCCTGTAGCTAACTGCACCAACCAAAGTTTTCCAAGCTTCTTCTTGGAAAATGGAATCTTTCCACCATCTTAGGATCTAGATAGCTATGAGTAGCTCCTAAGTCTATTAAAATAATAATGGGTTGGTCATTAATATTACCTTCCACCTTGATCATGTGCAACTAAAAATCAACCTACTTGTTATCCAACGCAACGTAAATCCTTGACACATTTCTACCCATGTCCTCAATTGTTACAATTTGTTTTACATTGTGCACAATCCTTGATTTATCACCTCTTTGAGGGAAATATCTATGCATATGATTTCCACCACAACCCGAACACTACATAGGTTGTTTCCATGAATTTTGATTCAACGTTTCTGAGATTCTGTGCTCCTGGAGAGTTGACTATCCTTGCACAATATTTCTAAAAAATGGTGGCTTAGCTCCCTTCTTCCTCTATTCCACCTTAATTTTCACCTGTCTTCCCAAGCCTTTTGGAAATTCGGTCTTTCCATTTTCTACTCATAGAGACACTTAGCATGCCTTATGGTTTCTTCCAATGTCTTAGGGTCATCATAATATATCTTGTCACTAATAAATGAGGGTAACCCACTCAAGTACCTTTGATTTTTCATTTGTTCATCCTTGATAAAAGGCACATATTTCAGCAGCTCTAAAAATCTCCTTTCATATTCATCTATTGTCACGCTCTTCATCTTGAGTTCAAAGAATTCCTTCATTTTCCTGTTATAGTACCACTTGGTTAATTATTTATTTTGGAAATACCTCTTGAACTCCCTCCAAGTAACTTTCTTCCCATCAATGTGTTAAACATAGTTACCAACTTAACGAGAACTCTACAAAGTTCTAGTTTTTTGGGGGCTCCAGTTTTTTACCTCATTTTTAAAAATGGTGCTACCGGTAGCACCCCCTCTCCCTTTTTAGGTGGTTTTTTGATATTTTAAAATTTTCAATCCATAATGTTTCCACATTTTTTTAAATGCTTATTTTTCATCTATTTTCATTTTTTTCATTTTTTTTTATTATTCAACAGTGTTTTTAGTCAATTTTCCATGCTTATTTCAATCTTAAAACTATTTTTTACCATTTACTTTTTTGAAGTTACTATTTTTCATATAATTGTGTCTCCTTCATTAATTTATTGTTCCATACTTTTAAAATATAGTGGAAAACACCATTTTTAACACATTGTTTACCTTTACTTCAATACATAGAAAACAATTGTAGTTAAATAACACTATTTTTTAATATTTAACAAAAAAATATAATTCATTTTTTTTTATAAATTAAAAACTAAAAAAAACTAAGAAAAATAAAAGAATTGAAATTAAAAAAAAAATAATTAAAAAGTAAATTTAGATAATAAAAAAGATTAAAGAGAAACTTAAAAAACTAAAGAGGAAAAAACAAAACAAATATATAAACTAACCTAAAACTAGAAAAAAAAAACAGAAAAAAGGGTAAAAATACAAATTTATGGCCCAAAAACTTTAGAGAAGTTTAAAAAACACAAAGAACAATTAAAAATATATATTAAAAAATAAAAATTAATACACTTAAACTACAAAATTCAATTAAAAAAAAAAACTTAAAAAAAACCTAAAATTACTAAAATAAAATAATATATATATATATATATTAAAAAATTAAAAAATATGTAAAATTTTATATA
>JASDQU010201344.1:20190-31370 GCA_032191745.1 Picea mariana | reverse complement strand
TATTCACTCTTTCAGTGTGAAATACGGTTAATGAGAATTCTTCCATTCTTTCTATCTTGCTTCTTCTTTCTCACTTTCTCTCTGCAAATGTGTGTATTATTATCTAGCTAGATCTATTCTGTGCAAGTTCAACACATTTACATTATTCAGGTGAGGATATATGCTTCCCCCATATGAAGGGACTCCATGAAGGGGGTAGAACGTACTATAAAACTGACTCCCTTCATATGAAATACCATAGGATAAATGGAGGTCTGCCATGGGAAAAGCATTCATAGGAACTGGCATAGCAGAAGAAGGATATATGGACAGGGTGTAATAAGTAGAATAACCACCCATTTGAGCACTTTATCGTGTAAAAGTGAAGCTAGGATTGGATGCATGGGAAGGAATATTCCAACCTCCGACTGTGAGATTCGGTTGAGGGATATGACTCCCATCAAATGAAAAAGGAATAGAAGGAGGCATCATGCCCCCAGACCCAAAACTAGGATTCACATAAGGCAACGAGATAGAGGATGGCAAGTGTGAAGACATTTCTGACTTACTAAGAGAAATATGATTAAATACCCAAGGCATTGACTGAGTATCGTAATTCGACGTACCACTAGGAAATACAAAGGGATTCATCCACATGGAATGAGAAAATACCATGGGTTGGGTCGTGATAACTGAGGGAGTCATGGGGTCTCCACTATCCATAATAATGAAGACTCACAACACAATACAAAATCCTAAGGCCAACTAATAATCAGAGAGCACACTAAAATAAGGAAAAGGCCAATATGCACACAAACAAGATAAAGTGGCTGAAAGGGGCCTCCCTCCCTAAAGTAGGTATGCCTCACCCAAGAGGGGCCTGAGACTCCCTGCAAAAGATCAGAGGTATCAAAATAAGTTATAAGGGCCCTCGTGGGCTTAACAACCAGTCGGTCAGATCCCCCCGGAGAGGTAATCCTTCATAAAGGACATGTGTTGTCTGACCCTTATCTAACCTAGGGCACCTGCAGAATAACCCTTGCAAGTAGCCTATGTGGTACCTATGTCAAGAAACTAAGCCACCATGATATATCCGATGTGCAGGAGAACAATCGTAAGTCGGGTCTACCGTATGGGGAGAGTAGCAAAGCCTAAAATCTTGAAAGCACCTCCTCTCACATAGGTAAAGGTAATAGAAAGACCCCCATATACAAACAGATCCCCAGAAATATCTCTAACACTAAGAAGGTATTGGGGAGATATCCCCTCGACCAACTTCACGCGACCTCATGCTTAACTCTGGTGTAAGAGGAGCCTCCTGACGTCACCAATTATACAATGGATTTCACCACTCCCTTAGTCAGACACATATGTTGAATTTAATAGCCTTGGAGAAGTTTACTCACAAAATCCTATTCCAAGGCTCTAAATCCTAAGCTAGTTTGTGCACCCTGAAAAATAAAACCGTTTCTAATCAATTTTAAATTTATAAGTGTTTCTTTTAGTGGATTTGCTTACTCAAAAAGGTACGATCATGAAACTGATGAAGTTATGACTCATCAAGTAAAATAAATGAATATAAATAAAATGCAAAGTCTTAACTTTAATTCCCAATAAATGATAAGATTTTCAAAACACAACTTTCAATTTAATTCTGCAATTCCAAATAAGATGCAATCTTTCCATAAATGTACTAATATCAATGATAACAACCCAAAAGATCAAATGCCAACAATGAAAAATGTATATTTTTTTGTATTTTCACTATAAAAGAATGAAAATGCAAGGACTGAACAAGAACTTGATATAAATACTATATTGTATGTAAACAGAGACAAACCAAGTAGAATATCAAGAAGAAAACACCCATCCCAAGATACAAGGAAAGCCAATGAAAAAGATGATGAGAAAGAAAAACCACCCAAAAATTCAACCAAAGAAAGGTTTCCTATCACTCTGCACGAACTTAACAGTCATGAGAGAGACATAAGAAGAATAAAAAACAATCAAAACTTACCCAACAAACATCAATCTCAACAATTAAGCAAACAAGGATGATATATGTGATTGTTCATAATAAAACCATGTATATACGCTTCCTACATAATGAAAGCTCATGTATTTACATGATTGTCAGGGAAAAAATCATGTATATGTATTGAAACACTACCAGGTGAAGGATAAGGCCAAGAAACTCATAATCAAAATGAATCAAGGATGCCAATTAATTAGACGACAAGAAAATCAATATAAACGAGAGAAATCAAAGGGGAAAAACACTCCAAACCCTAAAAAGAATATTCTCTCCTCAGTATGGTCTCCCATTCTGTTACGAGGAAAATCACTCTATGGCATGGGGTAAACCAAAACAGACGGAAATGATTGCAAAAATCAACTCTAATCTCAAGTATTCTATATAAACAAATATGCTAATAAGACAAGATAAAGAGCCTACCTTGTCCAAATGTTCGATGAAGTCCATCATTGAGCACTTGACTCAAAGCAATACTTCTGCAACTTTTTCTCAACAACCAAGATACTCAAGCATATGGTAATAATATATAAAGTTAGCACATGCAATAGCATAATCTATCAATATTCATAACAAATACGCCCATGGAATAACAATTCAAATATTTGCAAGACATTAATTGGACGATAAAAGAGTATTTCTATTAAAATGTAATCAACAGAAGTGTATGAATGAAAAACTTTTGTGTCAGCACGTTCGGAACTGAGAAACTAAGTCCCTTCCAGTTGGGCCTCCACCACTTCAATCCTCCACCAAAGACAAGATCATATAAGAGAGATAATGAGGTTCTCCATCAAATAGGGAAGATCTTGGGGGATGAACAATGTGTTCGTACTTAAAAGGACAAAGGGATGCAGACTCAATATGAAGTGAATAATTTCTCCAGAGTAACTTTTCTCTTAAATTTGAATTCTTCTCCTCTTTTCCACAGCTTGGATATGGCCCATTTATAGCCTTCAAATGGAACTGTTGTGAGTGGGAAGAGGATCACTTTTGACAGAGACCATAACTAGCTCCATAAAACCCCTGAGAAGGATCACTTTTGACAGGGA
Source organism: Picea mariana (assembly GCA_032191745.1). Lineage (NCBI taxonomy): Eukaryota > Viridiplantae > Streptophyta > Pinopsida > Pinales > Pinaceae > Picea > Picea mariana. Next base: position 28,307 of record JASDQU010201344.1, on the reverse strand, counting down.
AGAGGATGACTGCCTCTCTAAAAAAAAAAAAATCTGGACTCAGACAGGCTACTGATACTTCAGCAACCAACGTATGTACGTGGACTATGTGAAGTCAGGGCACGTGTATACACGTGCAGGCCTTCTACAGGCCGTGTATGTATCTGTATCTTCTCAAAAAAGAAAAAATAGGCAATCGAAGAAAGTAGAGAGTATTGGTATGGAAGACCAGAATCCCTACTAGCTCAGACTCTTGCAGAAACTTAGAAAAAAGGTAATAAAACCAATTTATAAAACACCCAGAAGGTATCCCCAAAAACCCTAGAGATCTCCCCAGTATGGTCTCCAATTTTGTTGTGAGTGGGAAATCCCCCTACAAACTAGCATTAAGGGTTTTGTAATGCATGAAAAAATGACCTAAAGTCTCCTACTTCTTACCATCATCCCAATCATAAACCCCATTATTCATATGTAAATACAAGGCTAAAAAGATCAAGTTATTGTACCTTAGTTTCCATGTTTGATGTCGATCCTTTAACATTCGGTTGCTCCTTGACTGCAAGTTTCCTCCCAAAGCCGACCCACATTCACAAACAGACAAACAAAGAACTCCAAACATGCATATTATATATGAACTAATGGGTTAGAGATTCCAACAAAATATAATCAATATTGAACATTGAAAACCTCATATGGCGGGACGGGAAAAGTACTTCTTTTTATTAACCTCACAAGAGTAACTTACAATAGTGAGATTGGCCACTGCTCCTCGAATATGGTCCTAGGCTCCTCTTCAACTATGCTCCAAATGCCTTCACATATGATTCTCTTCACAAAACGATTGCAAAAGGTTGGGGCAAGGGGAATACACAAACGAGTATATTTTCTTTACTATTATTTTCCTCCTTCCAAATGGGACCCCAACCTCTTCTTTTAGAGGCCGAAAAGGGCTAGGTATTTGGTTGAATGACCGGATGTAGGCGATCAAATGGTTTTAGGAAACCTACCTGGAAATTTGTATTCTGTCTGCAACTTTCTATTTTTCGTTCTTTTGTAGGTGTACGCAGGCTGTAGTGGGTCAGCTAGCATGTACACATGTGCAATAGTGGAGCAGGGCGTGTATGCCTTCAAAAATGGTGTTTTTAAGAAGCTGTTCAGTAGTGGCTTTTCAAAAATGGAAAATGAGATGGCCTGATGCCAGGTAAGCATGTCTGGTGCAAATTAGGGTTATAACAGGAACTGGAGGGCGGATTTAGAACATTTCCAGTATATGGAAGGTCAAGGATCATGGATCACGTGACGTGACATGGAAACCCGACACCATTTTTTAATTTTTGGCACAAAACCCAATGTACGCGAGTTGTAATGGTGCAACCTACGTATACACATGTTGTATATCTGTTAGAGCGTGTATATGTGGAAAAATACAATTTTTAGCTATGGGGAATGCAAAAGGGGACTTCAAGTTTGCATAGGGAAATGGAAAAAGGCCCTATGAGGAAATTTTCATAGGGTGAGGCAAATATTTCTATAACATGAGGGGGGGGAATTGTTATGACATCCAACACATATAATAGGGAGAGATCAATTAGAGGTAAAAAGTTCAGAAGAAAATTTTGTAGGTTCATGAAATTATTTCTTGTTGAATGAGGTTCATGTTCTTATGACAATGAGAGCATAGGTGACATCAAAGTTCTTTTGAGGTACAAACAACTACCGAGACCATGGGTTCCCAATGAACTTCCTTAGTTGGAAACTAACTTCTATGTAAATGAGAGGATTTATCACATTCCTTCATCATCCATACATGGTCTGGGTCTATTCTCCATGGATTGCATAAAGGTGAAAGATCAAGGACTTGTTGAGTTGATGGAGTATGTTGGACCATGATGTTGGACAGAGTGGTATGATATTTTCATTGATGTCAATAGGGTGTAGAAAAATCTAGTATAAACCCAAAGCTCAGAAAGGAGAGCACATTTCATAAACACTATCAGGATTGAAATCCCCATAGTAAAACTCCAAAAGAGTCAAGGAAGAATCTTGTCTGTTGATATACTTCTCGGAAAAATCTTGGACTGTTAGATGATGCAAAAGCTAGAGCCTACACAGAGGAAACCCATGTGAACAATTGTGGAAATCTAATCATCCATTCAAATTTCGGAAGTAATTGCAACCACCAAATCAGTTAGAACCATTGATCAAAGCCAGGTGGAAGAATAACGTAAGTTTCAGGACATTGGAGATAAGGCAGAGGAATGAAATCACGAAGTCACGCTACTTGTTAGATCAAGGAGGGACTTCAGATGGATTCTTGACCATATGATCGATTTTAGTGGAAGGACAGTGTAAGCCACAAATATCCGAGAGCCTTGGATTAAACGAACTACCTTCAATCATTGATTTGGAGTGAAAACATTGGAACCGTCAAATCATAGTAAAGGAAAGGAGACAATCAAATATGGAGTTTACCACTCCATTGAAAAGAAGCTAAGAACAGGTAAGTTTACCCGAAGGCCGAAGCCCCGAAGTCACGAACTATCATCAACTGTTGATCTGGAGTGAAATATTGGAACCGTCAGATGATAGCAAAGGAAAGGAGATGGTCAACTCCGACGCTAACAATTTTTGTGAAAAGAGGTCTAAAACATGTAAGTTCACCCAAAAGTCAGAGCCCCAAATTCCCAAAGTGAATGAGGGACATCAGATCTGGGCAATTCATGATGATCATTGGATGAGGATAGGCGGGTCCAATGGTGGTCAAATTCGACATTGACCACTTCGACGAAAAGGGGTCTAAAACATGTAATTTCACCCGAAGGCCGGAGTCCTAAAATCCCGAAGTGAATGAGGGTCCTTGGATCAAGAATTCAAGTGAAAACTAGACCATCTGATATATGATCCAAAGGTGAAATACATATGACACTTCAGGATATCCACGTTCGCAAGGACACATGATGCAATCAGATGGTGACAAGTGTCAAGTTCTAGTTGGAACTTTAGGTATAGATAATTCACGAATCTAGGTGAGACATGGAAGACACTCAACTAGTGCCACATTAACAGTGACGTCAACAACCTATGTCACTACGGGAATATGTGCTTCAGGGATATATAGTTTCTCGTACCAACAACTACCTAAAGTGTCAAATGGAAGATTCACGAACTAATGCTTGTCATTGATCTAATATCCTCCAGTCTCGCTCATGACCATTAGATAGAGCACAGTGGAAGGATAGAGTAAGCATGAGATGTTAATCGACATCAATCGGTCATCGTCATGTTGTGACTTATTCGGTAGGTAAACCTTCAGAGGGATTGAACTACTTTTCAGTTCGAGTAGCCCGAAGTCCTGGAGTCACGAATAGTCGAATACCCAAAGAGAAGGAGCTCCTTTGTGCCTAAGCCCATGATCCTAGCTCCTGGACATGTGAAGGTTATTAAGCAGGGAACTGTTGATAAGGACTTCGACAGAATTTGCTCTGGAAGAATTAAAATACTGCGAAGGGAGGAGTCCCAAAGTGTGGAAGGGTGAAGTGACAAAGTGAACGAGAACCGTCCATATCAATGTGCAATTAAAATTTGATCGTTGATCTTGATAAGTGATTAAGCACATGTTTGGCTTAACGCCTAGCCACCGCTCATGGTCGAATGAAATAGATGTCCTAAATTCTTTCTGTGTGAAATTTAACACACAAAATAAGAAATTTATCTTGGTCAAGAAGGAATGTTGAGCTAGATAGGATCTGGACTTTGTCTTGATTTATCTGAAGTAATTCAATACTTGAAATACATTAAAATTCTAATAAAAAATATTATATTTGATCAACATAAATTGAGAATGAAATAAAGAGGCATGGGATCGAGTTAAAATGAAATCGATCCATATTAGTGATTGATTTATGAAAAGCACTCTCACTAAATTGAAAATATTTCACGATAATGTTAGAATAGTAATGGAGAAAAAAAAATGTTGTTATTGTTAATTTAAATTAAATAGGTGTGATGGTCCAAATAAAGGGACATAATGCTTCAACGCTCACACCAGTTGGGAAACTATATAAGCAAGAAAGAACGGTGAATAAGGGGCGTTTCTGTAGTCCAAATCAGAAGATCAAAACAGAAGCAGAGTCTAAGAAAAGGAACTGATGATGCTGACGCAGTGAGGGTGGAAAGGAGGAGTAAGGAAGGATTGAGTGCATTCAACACATTCTAATAACTAGAAGGTAGATCCTGAAATAAATGGATCAACAAGAGGGAATGTCTTCCAACAAAGCACCATTTCTCAATGGAGGTGGTTATGCTCTCTGGAAAATAAGAATGAAAATATTCATGTTGGCTCTTGGTTTTTATGTCTGACAAACTTTTATATATGGTTACACTGCACCAACCAATCATCCCACAGATACTACAAGAAAGAAAAATTGCAATGACAACTCAAGAGAAGTTAATTCCATTCTAGGAGGATTGGCAAATTCTGTATGTGTGAAGGTTATCCATTGTAAGTCAGCCAAGGAAATCTGGGACAAATTGGAAGTTGTACATGAAGGGGATAGCAAAGTCAAATAATCCAAATACAAACCTATAGAACTCAGTTTGAAAATATGAAAATGAAAGAAGAAGAGAACATTGTTGAATACTTTCATAGGGTAGATGAGGTAGTTAATTCAATCAGAGCATCAGGAGAAGAACTTAGCGATAAACCTATTGTACAAAATATATTAAGGTCATTACTTATGAGATACGATGCCAAGATTTCTACAATTGAAGATAGGCCAGAACTTGACAAACTCATAGTAGAACAACTTCATGGAATTTTTATAGCATATGAGATGAGAACAAGGAACGAAAAACCATCAAAAAGAGAAACAACCTTTAAAAAATCTAAAACAAAGATGAGGTAGGAGAAAAGACCAATGATGAGTTATCAGATATATTTGATGAAGAAACTTCTAACTTCATAAATAAACTCAAGAAAGGGACTAGGAAATACAAAGGAAATATTCCTCTAATATGTTTCAACTGTGGAAAAATTGGAAACTTTCCCAACAAATGTCCCCATCCTAAGCAGGGGGAAAGTGATGATGAAAGAACCTTCAAAAATAAGAAGAAAAGAAAAACTAATGATAAAACTAAGTTCTACAGTAAAAAGAAAACATTCTTTAACCAAGAAGAGAATAAATCATTAGAAGAAAATGAAGAAGAGGAGCCAGAGCTTCTATTTATGGGAATAAAAACTCAAGATGATAATCATTCAAAAGATGAAGAAGAAGTGAACTTCGAAGAAGAATTCCTTCGTGCAATTGAAGAACTAAGAAAAAATAAAAAACAAAACAAGTTACTAAGGGAAGAGATTATAGAGATTGAAGAAGCTGCTAAACCAAGAGAGAAGGAAGCTTCCAAAACCACCAGTGAGTCAGGACAATTGATTATCAAGTTAAAAACACAACTCGAAGAAACCAAAATAAAAAAACAAATATTGAATAAAGAGCTCAATGAAAAACAACAAATGTGTAAGATATTGAAGGATGAAATAGTTCAACTAAAAGGGAAACTAGAAAAATAAGATATTAAGTCTAAATTTGAAAACAACTCAAAAATATTGAATAAAATTCTTAGCAGTCAGAGATCATCAAATGATATGACAGGACTAGGATATGATCTCTCTATAGAAAAAGAAAATGACAAAATCAGCTATGCAGATGTTCTTAAGAAACCCATAAATAAAAAATAAAACAAAACAAGAACAATACCATTTGAAACTATATGAAATAAATATAAATATGCACCTTCTACTAATGAAAAAGATAACAAAAAGAACAAAATCATCAGAAGGAATCCCTCCAATAGAAATCGATATATCTTCCTTGGTTATTTCTATTCCTGCAAAAAAATTGGACATAAAGAAATACACTGTAAAGTGTATAGAGAGTACAATCCAATAAATGATCAAAGATATGGAAATAATAAGGATAATGCAAAAATAAGAAACTATAAATCCTTCTCTCCCTGACAAGACTACAATGTTGAATGTTACAAATGCAACAACTATGGTCATAAATCTAGTGAATGTAGATTGCCAAAATATGATAAAAGGATAAATATTCCCAATAATAAAAAAGTATGGAAGAAAAATAAAACAGAGTGCAATGTATCCTTAGATGTGATAAATCAAGGATGTAAGTGGTATATAGACAGTGGATTTTCTAAATACATGACTGGAGATCAAAGAAAAATTCTCAAGTTAAACAAAAAAGGAAAAGGAAAAGTTACTTTTGGAGATAATATGTCAACCAAAATACTGGGAAAAGGCATTGTCAGTTTAGGAAATAATAAAACCAAAGTAGAAGATGTACTTCTGGTAGAAAATATCAAACCTAATCTCCTATGTGTAATTCATACATGTGATCAGGGTCACATACTTACTTTTGATTCTCAGAAATGTGAGATCAGAAAAAATGACATTGGAAAGCTAGTGGCAGTTACACCAAGAACATCTAGCAATGTGTACATCCTTAATATAGATGAAGAATAAAAATGTTGTTTAAGCGAAGTAGATGAAAGTTGGCTATGGCATATAAGTTTGGGACATTTAATCTTTGACAACTTGATCAAACCCAACGAGAAAGAGGAAGTTAGGGACCTGCCAAAAGTGATTAAGCCTTAAGATTTTATTTGCAAACATTGTCAAATAGGAAATAAAACAAGAGTTAGGTTCAAAATGAAAGAGCATTCTACAAAAAAAACAATAGAACTTATTCAGATAGATCTATGTGGGACTACATAATTAAAAGTACTTATGGTGAATAGTATTTTATGTTGATTGTTGATGATTACACAAGATTGACCTGGGTATACTTTCTAAAATAAAAATCAGAAGCCTTTGAGAAGTTTAAAACATACAAAGCCCTTGTATAAAATGAAACAGATCTCAAAATTAAATGTCTGATATTAGGAAATGGAGGATAATTCACCTCCAAAGAGTTCATTCAATTATGTGAAAATCATGGTATCAAAATACAATTTTCATCTCCCAGGACTCCTCAACAGAATGGAGTGGTAGAAAGGAAAAACAAAACAATTCAAGAAGCTACAAGAATCATGCTAAATGAAGCCAATATTCTAGACAAATTATGGAGAGATGTGATCTACACAAAAATCCACATACTTAATCAAGATCATTTGAGACCTAACCATGACAAAACCCTTTATGAACTATGGTTTGGGAGGCCAGCATCTGTAAAACACTTTAGAACTTTTGGAAGTAAATATTACATTAAGAATGATGAACATAACTTAGGAAAGTTTGATCCAAGTTCTAATGAAGGAATATTTTTAGGGTATTCATATAATAAGAAATCATACATATGTTATAATATCAAGCTACTAAATATAGTGGAAAGTGCCAATGTAAAGATAGATGATTAAGAAAGAGCATATCCCAAGACATTGATAAAAAATCTCAACAATAAGATGATGATGTAGAATCTCAAAAAGTAGATGATGATAATAAAACACATGGAATTGAACCATAATACTAATGAAGAAGACAATGAAGGAACACCCTTGCCAAAATCTCCATCAAAAAGAGTTCAAAAGAATCATCCTGAAAGTCATATTATTAGAGATAAAATTGCAGGAGTGGAAACAGGAAGGAAACTCACTTTTGACTCAGAATAAACAATGTTATCCCTAATAGAACCTAAGTCATTTAAAGAATATAGAAAAGGTAAAGATTGGATAAAAGAAATTAATGAAGAACTAGATCAAATAGAGAAGAAGTGGACTTGGGAACTAGTTTCAAGTCCCAAGGAAAATATGTTGGACATATCGTCTTTGATATGTTGTCATTGATGTCAACAGTCAACGTCATTGTGATATGACGATAGATGAATTTTCATTGATGAGTTATCATTAATGAATTGTCATTGATGTCAATAGTATAACAATTAGTAGAGAATGAAAATGTCAAATGATATGTAGAGAATGAAAATGTCAAACAGTATGAAAATATTCAAGCTAAGAACAAAGGACATTAATCAAAGCTCGGAAGGAAGAGGGCATTGTAGAAATTCCATCGGGATCGAAATTCCCATAGGAGAACTCCAAAGGATTCAAGAAAGAATCCTCCTCATTGA
>JASDQU010201344.1:3749-15500 GCA_032191745.1 Picea mariana | reverse complement strand
TGAACTACCATCAACCATTGATATGGAGTGAAAACATTGGAACTTTCATATCACAGTAAAGGAAAGGAGACGATCAACTCTGGCGTTGACCACTTTGGTGAAACGAACCCAAGAACAAGTAAGTTTACTCGAAGGTCGAAGCCCCAAAGTTACAGATTGTTGTCAACAATTGATCTATAGTGAAATATTGGAACCATCAAATCACAGCAAATGAAAGGAGATGGTCAACTCCGATGCTAACCATTTTGATGAAAAGAGGTCTAAAACATGTAAGTTCACCCGAAGGTCGGAGCCCCAAATTCCCGAAGTGAATGAGGGCCATAAGATCTGGGAAATGCATGTTGACCATTGGATGAGGATATGAGGGTCTAATGGTGGTCAACCTCAATGCTGACCACTTCGACGAAAGGGGTCTAAAACATGCAATTCCACCTGAAGGTTGGAGTCATGAAGTCTCGAAGTGAATAAGGGTCATTGGATCAAGAATTCAGGTGAAAACTAGACCGTCCGATATATGATCCAAAGGTGAAAGATATATGACAATTTAAGAGATCCACATCAGTCAGGACACGTGACACAATCAKATAGTGACAAGTGTCAAGGTYCAGTTGGAACTTTAGGTATACATAAGTCAMAAATCTAGATGACATGTGGCATCCACTTAKCCATTGCCAKATCAARAGTGACGTTAGCAAGCTACGTCACTCTGGGAGTATGTGCTTCGAGGATATCCAGTTTCTCCTACCAGCAACTACCCAAAGCATCGGAGGGTGAATTTGTGAACTAATGTTGGTCATTGATCTAAGATCCTCTAAGATCTTTCATGACCGTTATATCAAGCGTTGTGGAAGGATAGATTAAGCATGAGATGTTAACCGACAACAAGTGGTCATCGTCGCGTTGTGACTTATTCGGTAGGTAAGCCTTCAGAGGGATTGAAATACTTCATAGTTTGAGTAGACCGAAGTCCCAAAGTCACGGATAACCGAAAATCTGATGAGTGGGAGCTCCTTTGTTCCTAATATAACGGTCCTAGCTCTTAGGCATGTCAAAGTTATTAAGAAGGGAAGTGTTGATAAACACTGTAGTGAAGTTTTCTCCAGAAGAATTAAAAGACTGCAAAGGGCGGAGTCCCAAAGTGCCAAAGGGTGATGTTCCAAAGTGAATGAGAACCGTCCATATCAATGTGTAATAAAAATGTGAATGTTGATCTTAATAAGTGATTAAGCACATATTTGGCTTAATTCCTAGCCAATACCTATGGTCGTATGGAATAGACGTCCTGAAGTGTTTCTGTGAGAAATTTAACACATAGAATAAGAAATTTATCTCGGTCAAGAAGGAACTTTGAACCAGATAGGATCTGGACTTTGTCCTGATTTATATTAAGTAATCCATTACTTGCAATATATTAAAAAGCTAATCGAAAAGCTTATAACTAATCAACGTAAATTGAGAATGAAATAAAGAGGCATGGGATAGAGTTAAAATGAAATCAATCCATATCATTGATCGATTTATGAAAATCATTCTCACTAAATTGAAAAGCTTTCACGATAATGTTTGAATAATAATGGAGAAAAACAAATGTTATTATTGTTAATTTAAATGAAGAGGTGTGATGGTCCAAGTAAAGGGACACAATTCTTCAATGATCATACCAGTTGAAAAATTATATAAGCAAGAAAGAACGGTGAAGAAGGGACATCTCTATAGTCCATATCAGAAGATCAAAACAGAAGCAGAGTCCAAGAAGCGGAACTGATGATACTGACATAGTGAGGGTGGAAGGGAGGAGCAAGGAAGGATTCATATCCTTTACTAGATAAGGGAGTTGGTGATTCTTAGGGTTGGTGCCCTAAAAGACAAGGGAGTGAGTGCTTTTGTGGGTGTTTCCTAGGGTTGGTTCTCTAAATACAAGGGATTTGGTGCTTCCTAGAGTTGGTTCCCTAAAAACAAGGGAGTTGGTGCTTTCTAGGGTTGGTTCCCTAAAAACAAGGGAGTTGGTGCTTCCTAGGGTTGGTGCCGTGAAGAAGGGGATTTGTGTCTCCTAGAGTTGGTGCTCTAAAAATAATCGGTGTCCTTCACTATTCATTATAAAACCTTGTAATTCCTGTTAATTACATTTATATAATTGATTTTAAATTCAATTCTAGTGTTGATCTATTGTGGTAATTAATAAAATATCAAAATTAATTGCTAATTGTTGAAAAAGGGTAATACTGATTCACCCCCCCCTCTCAATATTTCGAACACATCATACAACTGTTGAGATTGGTTGAGGCTAGCCTGATATATGCCAAGTATGCAGAGATATGTAGTCACTACAAATTACATACAACTAAAAGAAAATGATCACAATAAAGGATCAACAATGTATATTGATGGAAGGCTAAAGGCGTTGGGAAATATTGCATGTATTATTAATAGTACAAGACCCGGGACAACAAGAAAGTAAACCGATTGTATATTTGAGGGGTGTGAAGGAAATCAAATATTCATATGTGCAATGAAAACAATAGTTGTAGGGGAAGCGTTGTTGATTGATTAAGATTTGAATCAAATCAATGGAAGCACTGCTATTATGGGGGTAAACATGTTCTACCAGTATACCAAACCTATAATTAATGTTTTCATTTTTATATCTTTAACATAAATTTTAATAGTTCATGTTTCTTAGATTGTTTTCAAACATTCTAAATTGACATGCATCTTATAATGTCGTAGGGTGATCATGGGAAGGCACCAGCTAGATCGGAGCAAGTATAACAATGATTTTCATATCAATTCTTGCTTATAATAATTGAATTAACATGTTTGTTTGTTGATGTATACAAGCACATCATTGGAGTAGGATGATGTGTGGAATGAAATATATGATTCCATAAACCCAGTGGAAACAATTTAAAATTCCTTGAAAAAGGAAAATAAGAAATACATTGAATTATCTAGGTCTAAGCCACTTACAAAGGAGGAAAAAAAAGGATGGAAATTTTAATCTAGGATATAGAATAATTTGGGGTAAGTGCAATTTAAGAAAAAGGACTATTTCATAAATATATTGATTTATGAAATTTTTTCTGATACCTTTATATGAGCAATAATCTAAAATTTTATTTCTATAGGTAATTTTGAATACGATGGGACAACCTGGTCATGGGGACGTTGCTGGTAGAAGTGATGCACAAATCCCACAACGACCTAACATGAGCCACATACCCGCAATGCTATTTTCCTCTTTGTATGTTGCTTAGAGGACTAAAACTCCTGGGGCTCATCARATGACCCCACCACACACACTAGACCATGATCATGAGGGTCTACATTGTGAATCTCATGAGGATATTGGTTCTATAAAGCCASAGCAGTTTTATCCTRGGGAAACATATTTTCAAATCATGGTAACACTCTCCATCATCTTGTTGGTGGACGAAAACTTGGTTTCCTTGAATATCCAACAAATCCTAGATATCTTTGAATGTGTTAAATAGTTCCTACCATTTGATTGAAACCTACATCTTTCATATTTTAATCTAATTATCATATTATTTTTTAGGAAACAATATTTTTTATAGGACCTTGCACGAAAAGTCTCTAGATATTTTCGGGCCCACCATTCGCATATGGTGGAATGCCCAGAATAAATATTTGAAAAAGAATCTTATATAACATACGGTTGACCTGTTTGGTGATTTATTCAACAAGTCTGAAATCAMCTCGAGGGCCGGTACATATTTGAAATATTTCAGAGATCAATATAGGGTTCAATTGAAAAATAACCCTAAGTATGGTCATCCTCTAGACATTCCTAAGAGGGGATGCAAGAATATACATGATGACGCAAAGGTGAGTGCATTGACAAGCGAAGGGAAGACACCACTTGACCCTAGAAGGTAATATCTGATATTTTGAATTGGATATGTTGAATTTTGTTTATTTTCACAAAAAAAATCACAATATATTATAACATACTTGAAACTTTACGTACGCTCTCAGACATATCAAAAGAATCAAAGGCAAGACTAGATAAACATGGGAAACACAAACTTGGCCAAGGTGGTTACTTGAGATTAAAAGTTAGAATTGTAAGTACCGAATACTTTATTCATATTATACATATCATCATATGATGCAGAGGGATACATTCAACAATGCCGCCACAAAAGAAGACTTGATGCTCGGCTTCAAGTTCAACTTTTAAGCTATGGTAGAAAATCAACAAAGGATGGGATCACAAACACAATATGACCCTTCAAATGAGTTGGTAAATGAAATGACAATATTGTAGTTGTTGATTACTTGTCCAATATATTTAAAATTGATTTTACCCATTAATTAATTATGTATCTATTTGTTTTAAGAAGGAAAGCAACATCAGTTAATTTGATGATGGTGGAAAACAACCCCATGATACTAGTGGTTCACAATCACATCATAGTATGCGTGTCTTTAAAATTAAATTTATAATATGATGATTATAAATATTTCCCTCAGATGGTGTACTAATAACTTTTCTTGTTTCAATGGAAGAGCATGTAGATGAGGGTGCTCGAAGAGGAGAGGAACTGACCAAAATCCGACCATTGGTGTCCACTACTCCTCTAGATAAAAAACATAGTAATGATATTCATACTAATGAAACACTGCTATGAATAATAACTAACCATGTCCTTTTAACACTTTTTTTTATTGTAGTGGATGCCCCTGTAGTGAATTGATGTCCATGTCCCAGTACTAGAAGTAGTAGAATGCTTGAGATGACCCATCACCTTGTAGTAGCAGAACAAGACTCAGTGGTTGAAGGTCGGGATCGAGATGAACGTGATGGTGATACACTCTTTATTTTTATGAAAAAGAAGAAACAAAAAAATAAGCAATTGTACATATTTTCACGACAATTTTTATTAATATAAATTCGATTGTACAATTTTTTGTTTTTCTAGTTGTGCATGGACGTTTATATTTTCTGTATGCATGTACTTTCTTTATTTTATTTACCTTTAATTCTTGTTTTTCTACTTGTTATTCATGATTGGGTATGGGGAATTGAGAGTGATGTGAGTGGGGGGGGAAATTAGCTTCCACCTTCATGTGGTTGGTCCTATTTAGTAGAGAATAAATTATTCTTGAAACCAAGTGGAGCTCAATCATGAGGTATTCCCATTTAGTATTTCTATAGCATTGTACATGTTTAATTATTATTCAGTCATATATAATGTTTAATTATCTTTTTCAAATGCAATCTCATATATGTTTAGTTATTATTCAGTCATTTAACCAATATTGTCTTTGACAAATAGCAGGTTTGAAGGGTGGTCACCTCCACGATCCACAACGCATTTTTGACAAGGTTTTTGCTTCCCATGTTTTTCTAGTCTTTCCTTGGTTGTTTTTTATTTGTCTAGGAGCCTACGAAAACAAACCAAGGAAAGACTAGAAAAACATGGGAAACACAAAGTTCGCCAAGGTGGTTACTTGAAATTAAAAGCTATAATTGTAAGTACCAAATATTGTATTCATATTATACATATCATCATGCAAATTTTATTAATATAAATTATTGACTGTACAATTTTTTTTGTTTTAATAGTTGTGCATGGACCTTATATGTTCTATATGCATGTACCTTATTTCTTTGATTTACCTTTAATTCTTGTTTTTCTACTTGACATTAGATATATACATTGTTAGTTAAATTGCTAGTGACATTATTTAGTTAGTCCCCCCTTTCTATCTTATATCTCTCTACATACATTATCTCTCTCTCCCCCCCTGCCCTCCTCTCTCTCCATATTTACCTCTCTCTCTCTCTTCCCCCCTATTGGCTTTATGGGCTGACCCAGGTTCTAACTACATGATTACCAACAATCCTTTGACCATCGACCCTTTTGGATACCAGAAGGAAACACAACGTACAAAGTGCATTGCACAATCTCACCCGATATGGATCCAATGGGTGGCTGCAACACTCAGGTGCCTGTAACCATTGGATAGGATGTGATTCTCTCTCACGGGCATTCGATCTCCTCAACTTCTAGCCCTCAAATACCTATTTATTATGCTAACCCTAGATGGATATTTATTTTGACCAGTGACACCATTATTCCAACATAACTTCATTAACCATTATAACAACATCTAACCAATGAAATATATTCATTTATTGAAACGTAAGATTCAGATATGAATACTAACTATGTCAGTCATTCATTTAGTCCTATTCTACAGATTTCATCAGTTCATCCTTGGTGCGAAATATTATTTCCTTTATCATTTTAACATGTTCATCATAAAACTTATTAAAGAAAATATAATCACAATTACTGCAAACATTCATACATAACTCATATATACTTTGGCTCACCCTCTCTTGGGGATACATCCACAAAGATGAGTCACTTCAACTCTTTATTAACCTTCATGCAAAATCCAGTGCCGCGCACTGTACAATTCTTCCTCCATTACAATCGATCTCCATAGATCACGATAGTCTTAACAAAAATGAGAACTTATAACCACCCAACCAACCTTCCACAGTCCTAATACATTCTTCTTATACCAAAAATGGGACAGAGCCCTTACAAAAACCTTAACTGTAACCCTAAGTGGATTAGGTTTTTCCACTTTTCAATTGACTCAATCTCGGTTGGTCCATGATCCAACCATTCTCCAAGTCGGTGCTTGTCCACTTTCCAACTGCTCCGCAATAGTTTTTCCACTTTATAATTGATTTTCCTCGGTGTTGGTTTTCCTCTGGTTCAGGGGCGCTCCCCATTTTCTGATTTKTTCCTTGATTTATTCAAAAATTCCTTGATTATATCCCAAAATTGGCTTGCGCCAACAGGCCCCCAACACTAACATTGTGACTCATCCYAAGTCACTCACTGACTCCTACATCTTTCATTGTATGTGCCAATGCTTCATACATCTCTGTTTCTTGTTGGCATTRACTCTAAGCCTTGTTKCTCTTTTCYGCCAATGATTCTACCATCTGCACGATGATTGGAGGTTTCAATATATCTCTCCCYTCCAAGCCTATATGCTCCAATTTTCATTTTGCTGCACCGATATCCATGACCAAGTGCTCATCCTTTTCCTGCAGAGGCTCCAACTGAGCCTGCCTTCAATATTCTCTTCCTRCACTGCCTTTSTCCTGATTGTAGATTCTTCATTTCTACAGTTGWCTTAATTTTTTCAGGCCATGACATTGTATTTTGTCTCTGATTTAGTTMTTCCATTACTACATGGACCCTATCTTCTTTTCCTTGCATCCCCTACAAGATTCCATCTTCTTGTAATTATGTCCACAGTTGGCCACTTTTCTCCAACAACTTTATCATCTTATGTATATCATGATCTATATTCTTCGCATATTTTGTTGCGTCTTGATCTCGCTGCGCTCTTAATTCTGGAGGAGTAGTGGGTATTGTCCGCTCCTCCAACCCCTTTATTTGAGTCCTATACTAATCCAAAGCCTGCACTATTTTCTTCATATTTTCTTCTGATGATACTTCCTCTAATCCTTCATTGTTCGGGATGGTTTGAAACACTGTGCCAATGTGTTTATCCATGTATTCTATCTTTTTTTGTGCTAACTTGTTCTCCTGACCTTCCTCGCTAATTGATTCCTTCAATATGATGTTCTCCTCTTGTGTTGTCTATAAATTTGTCGCATTCAACCTTGCTATGAATTGGATTTTCTATGCGACATTGATTTTCAATTTGTACAACGCCTTTGTTGAGATCTTTGGAAAAACCAATTACAATGTATTTATCTCCTTTAGAGGCTTCTATGCCTCCTCCTCATCAATGTACAACATATCAAGTGTTATCATGAAATTTGTGCTCCCCTACACTATCATTTGCATTCTTTCCCCCGCTGACCTTCCTTCCAAAGTTTTTCTTGGTTTGTCTTTCTATCGCTGCTCTAACCTGATCTTTAACTGTTACAACGTAGTTTTTACCTCCTGCAAATGCTCAATAACTGAAGCCCTATGCTTCTCAATATTCTCCCAAGCCTCTGATAGTCGATCTTCAATGGTTGTAGCTACTAATTTGACATCATCTGTTGTCAGTGATGTGTGAGGTGGTGTCCTATGGGACTTCGCCTTCTTCCTTGAGCCACTTCCTTTCTCCCCTGCTATCTTATTTTGGGCATCTGTTGGCTCATATTTCTCTAGAATATATGTATCCACCCCTCTTATCGAACTTCTTCTTCCACAGGTATATCCCATGTCTATGTTCTCACTTCTGCCACACACACCTGTTCTCTTGTATCTCTCAGTGTCTTCCCTGTGCATGATGGACCCTGTGTGGAACCACCCTGTGGTTTCTTCTACATCCTTCATCTCTTTTGAGGTGGTTTTCTCCCCCCCACTTGGCCTTGTGTTGTATTGTTCTTTTTTCTCACACCATTTCTTCCTGTCTACTACGCAAGGATTGTTTTGTCTTGAGTCTGAGTCTGTATTGTTGGCACTCTCCTTGGTATTACTAGCACCTTCCATTCAT
The DNA here is from genome assembly GCA_032191745.1 of Picea mariana. Lineage (NCBI taxonomy): Eukaryota > Viridiplantae > Streptophyta > Pinopsida > Pinales > Pinaceae > Picea > Picea mariana. The sequence continues at coordinate 6,992 of JASDQU010201344.1, read as the reverse complement.
TAGGCCAATCTCGGACTTGCATTTTGATATCCTACATCGTCACACAGTAGCTCATTTGTAACCATTCCTTCACTGGATCCCTCTTTTTCTGCAACCATATATTGTGGTGCATTATCTTAAAGTTAGCAATATGTCCAAACTCTTGGGATGTCTCAGGTGAAATCCTCCATGTGTTGGATAAGTGGTATTGGATCTCTGAAAGTTACAATGTGAATGTATCATTGTTCACCTTCCTCTTCTTCGGGTCTTCTTTTCTCCTTAGGGAAGTGTACCGGTCTGCACCACACTTTCCTACTCTCTAAAGAAATACAATACACACAGGTTCTTGCCAACCTACAAGTGAAATGAGGATTACTAGCCATGATTAGTGGAACTCAGAGCCCTGCTATTATGTATACTTAAATTCATCTAGGAAGGAATTGAGAAAATAAGGGCCCCAACTCATTGAGCTCCCCTTCGCACACTGCGTCGTTGCCGCTACCACCCCTACATTTCTTCCCTCCTACATTTCCACATTATCTTACATGCTAACAACCTTGTAGAAAATATTGTTGTTGGATCATTTATGTCACTGATCTTGATCCCCCTATTCCCTCTATTTGTGTCATATTTCTCCTTAATTTCATTAGAAATGGCCTTTTCCTTAGTCTTGTCCTCCAGATTTTTTTAGCTTCTCCCATATGTGGGTAGCCTAGTAATTGCTACTATTAAGTCCACATTGATAGACATTGACCTATCCATCCATAAGACACCTCCATGCACCCTTTCTAGGAGTTGTTTCACACATCCGTTGAAGTATTTACCACGCCCAAACTGTGGTATGTCTAGTAAGTTCATTATCCCTTTGTTATAGAGCCCTAGGATCCACTACATAGGCTCCAACAATGGTGCACCTGATGGGACCTCTCCTTTACATTCCATGTAGTTGTACTACGCCAAATCTGGGAATTTGATGGTATCTGCTACATCGTGGTCTGATTCATTTAAACTGTTCACACCTCCTGTCATTTCATCATCCACTTTCACTCCATCCAGGATATTTGGCATTACAATTGTCAATTCTTCCTATGCACATGGTATCCCTTGCACATTGCTTTCAGCCTAATATTTATTTTTCTCTTGCGAGGACGACGCCCCGACCTCAATTAAAACATCTTTCTATATTTCTTGTTCTTCTTCTGGCTCTAGGCCCTATTATGTTGAACCCATGGCATGTTCTTCACCCTGTGGCCCTTTTCCTCTCGACGCGTCAGACTCTATTCTTTTCACATCTTCCCTGGGCTGTCGACCTCCTGCGATGGGTTTTATTCCTCCTCCACCTGTATGCTATGTGGATCATACTCTAGTGTAAGGATTTCATCCACGTCAACTATTCGACATGCCATGCATCCCTATTTGCATCGCCTGAGCATTGCTTCTTGTGTTTCAACCGACCCTACTCAACGCTCTACATCACGATGGAGACATCTTTCTAGAATCCAAACTGTTTTGCTACAAATCTCAGCCTATTGTCAAGAATTCTCACTCTCTTGCGCTTAAGGTTTGATCTTCGTTCTTCTCCTTATATAAAAACACAAATGACTTCATTTTCCCTCTTTTACTGACTTTATAGAAGGAAGATGTACTGGCAACTATTCTACACTGATAGTTTTCTCTTTTTCACTTTTTCATGTATGCTACACTTTTGTACCTATTAACCAATTTCTAGCGTGCAATGTCTTGAACACTGGTTTTTATGCGGTGCACTATTAATGCTAACAATTCCATTACATCAAAACCATCTAGTTTTCTCCTCTCTTTTTGTCTTTTTATTACATTTCTTCTTTTTATGGATTTTTATATTTTTCTTATAACATCTACTATATACAATATGTACAATAATACCTCCTCTTTCTATTTTTACCTTAGGTTGTTAGGTCAAATATCTTGATACATCTTCAGTTGACTGCCATTCACCAGTCCTCTGAGATTTTTCCCTGCAAGATCTTTCAGTTGCACAAAGCCTCCATTTGTGATGGCCTCTACCTGATAAGGCCCTAGCTAGTGCATATTAAACTTTCAAGGGTGTTGTAGATAACTGTTGTCTTAGAGGAGAACTTGATCTCCTTCCTTAAAGATTTTTTTCTTTATGTGCCTATCATGCCATGCTTTGTCCTTCACTTTTTGTAATTCCTGGTGAAATCCTGCAAGAATTTTTCTTCTTCCAGCTCCATCAAATGATCCAATATTTCCTGCACAACACCTTCTTATGTCATGTTGGTGATCGATTCAATGCACATACTAGGTAATAAGTAATCCAATGGAACCACTTCTTACTTCCCATGCACTAGTCTAAATGGTGTATGTCCTATAATATTTTTGCATGTAGTCCTGTAATCCCATAACATTGTTGATACCTTCAAATCCCAATCATCAATATTCACATTGCAAATCTTTGTCAATGCATTTTCTAGAATCTTGTTAAAATATTCTACTGTACCATTTTCCTGGGGATGGTAAGGTGTGCTCTTCTGATGATGTATCTCAAATTATTCTATCATAGCTATGATTTTACTGTTAATAAAACAAGTTCCTTGATCACTAAACAAAATTCTATGACATCCAAATATGGTCACCACATTCTCAAAGAGAAATTGCACCGCAGTTCCTATGATGTAATCCTTCACTGGGGCTGCTTATGCCCATTTGGTTAAGTATTTTGTCGTAGTGATGATGTATCTGACTCCTGACCTCTTTGTTGGTGGGTTAATGGGTCCAATTAAATACACATCCCATCTATCAAATACCTATAAAGTTACTTGGGGCATAAGTGGTATTTCATCCCTTCTGGATGGTTTTCCCACCATCTGAAAAACATCACAGGTCTGACAATATTCCCTTTCATCCTTATATATTGTAGGTCACCATAATCATGCGTGTAGAATCTAATGTGTTGTAGTAATTCCTTCATAGTGCCCTCCAACTATACCTTCATGTGTTTTTTCTAACACCATGGAGCGTTCATGCTCCATCACACATCTTCTCATAATTCCATTTGTGTCTAACTTGTATAAATGACCTGCAATCAGTTGATAGTCTGCAATGCACACTACCAACTATTTTTTCTATGCAACAATAAATTCCTTGGGATCCATTCCTATGCTCAAAAATAAAAACAATGTCAACAAAATAATCATCAACAATCTGAACATAAAATAAGTTAGCTTCAGGAAAATTATCCTCCAAGTACTTTGGCTCCTCTCC
>JASDQU010201341.1:22019-33699 GCA_032191745.1 Picea mariana | reverse complement strand
TAATTATGGGACCCCGAAGAATGAAAGTAGAACGGGTCCTCCCATTTCTTTCTTTAAGTATAGGGTGGGTGCCACATAAGTATGGCCCATGACAAATTATTCTTCCATGTAAAATGTAAGGAACGAACAGAGTAGCCTTTATTTAAATTGAAGTGTCAGGCAGCAGAAAGAAAAGCTTGTCATCCATGTTTAACGACACACAAAAAAAGGTACAAAATAAAATAAAAATATATATTAGAGATTGGAAAACACCATAAAAAAAACCGCAAATATTTTATATTCAAATAAGTTGGGTTACAAAATACAGCTGAGATTATTTGCCACAATGACTGCGATTTGGCCTGTCGCCGACAAAACAAAAACACAAATATGTACAATAATGAAGCTTGTGGACAGTCTTTTATAGATTTCAACTTGACGATCAAATGCTTGATTCATAAAAAACAACGAGTTGAATATCAATTTCGGGTCTTGGACTTCATTGGTGCTGCCAACTAGATATATCCCATCTTTTTGAATAGCTTGTCTCTTCTAGATATGGACTGCCTGCATTGTCTGGTTATTCAACATTCCATACTTTGTTAAGTGTTAATTTCCCCTGTCGTTGAAATCTTGGGGTTTAAGGTGCCTTCCTTTTAATGTTCTTGATCATTGACATCCGAGACAACTTAGAAATGCGATTCAGGCCCAATTCAAAGATGAGGGAGCGATTTTATGTGACGTCAGCTTTGGGGGAAACAAATCATGTTAGGTAACAAAACCTGAGACAAAAAAAAATTCAATTATGTTTTGACTTCTATTCTCCCTGCATTCGATCATCTATTTGGTTGAAAAGCATGCCTGAAGATTTGTATGTTGAACTTCTTTGTTTTATTACTGTAAATTGGAAGGGACATCCAAACCAGCTACAAAATGTTCCTCTGTTGAAGTACATAGCTTCTTCTAGTAGCACAGATATGGCAAGTGTATCAAATGCTGCAGATCACATAAGAATATACCTTTTTTCGTAGGGGTGGCAGACATGGTGGCCCACAAAATGGTCTCGAATGTTTGGAAGTCACGCCAAATATTACTCCATGATCGAATACACTCAGAAGGAAATTATAAAATTGGATACTCCATGCGTTTGAATCAACATTCTAAAATTACATAACGTTTTATGCCAAAGTTGTAACAGAATTGACAGACAACTAGTTTCTATGTCAAAGAGTGTTGAGTGACCTCTGGATGCAGTAACAGACTCGACATACAATCAACTTTCGATCACTACTGATACTAATGTCAAGTGTAAGAAGTCGTGATCCCAAGTTCTAGGTAGTTTTACCTTCAGGCATCCACATTGGTGGTGATCCCAGGCTCTAGATAGCTTCAGACATTGACATTGGTGGTGGAAATGGGAACAGTGCTATTGACTGCAGTGCGATAATGCAGTGAACAAGCAAGGTTGTCATTGTTAAAGCACTTAAACTACAGGATTGTCAGACCTGCAAAGAACATCGACTTTAGTGTTGCTTTCTCACGACAACTACAATGTTGCTTAGAGTCCATAAATCTTTGGACGTTGGGTGTCCTATGCAATAATGACCTTGACATTAGTTACATGTCAGACATCTATTATCTAACATTGCAGTGTTAATGCAATTGCCATAGTGGACGACGGCTCAATTGCATTGGCACAAGCAATATTAATTGTGTGATTAATTAACATCCTTGAAGAACATGAATCCCAAACAATGCCTAAAACTTTTCGAACAGTCGTGTGTTCAAAAAATACATTGTTCTATATTTTAAAAAATAAGAAATTGTATGGTTCGAACATTTTTTTTTTCAAATATCACATCAACTGCAACAGAAGAAATGCATTTTCCTTATTCAAAGCAAGGGAAACAGTAGGAAGATTGATATTAGGTGGAAACAACTCTGGAATACACCACTACATTAAGGTCTCTTCTAAAGAATGAAATAAAATGATTACATGAAGGTGGTAGTAAAAGGTGATTTTCAGAAACCAAATCATTACCTTAACAAACAAAACTTCTTGTAGAAGGTGGTAGTATAAAGTAATCCTCAGAAAGTGTTGAAAGTCCATAATCCACAACTCCTTCCCATTAACATTTTCCAGTTACATGTCGATGAAGGGATTAGAAAGTTTTGAGAGCGTCGTTCCCTGGTTATATAACCACCTTTAAGTAGGAGGGGAATATTCGTGCAAAGAGGGGCAAGCTCATCGACCCAGATGCAATCATATGCATAGGAATAGTAAAACAAAATGTGCAGTAGAGATAGAAAGTTGATTGTATGTGGAGTCTATAACTACATCCAGAGGACAGTGAACAAAATTTGACAAAGAATATGGCTTTCTGTCAAGTCTGTTACCACACCCAGAAGTAGCTTAGCAAACTTTGAAATAGAAACTTCTGTAATTTTAGGATTTTGTTTTAACCACCCATACAATTTCCCATACTCGCGACGATCCAAATTTATAATTTCCTTCTGAGTATATTCACGAATGGAGTACTATTTTGCATCATTTCTGAATATTATAGACCATTTTGCAAGCCACGGTAAGTGTGACTCCTCTAACGGAAGACAAATTCTTGTGTGTTCTGCGGAATTTGATACACTTGCCAAATCTGTGTTGTTGGAAGAAACTATATACTTCAACAAAGGAGCATTTTGTAGGTGACCTAGAAATCCCTTCCAACTCCCAGTAATAAAACAAAGAAGATCAACAAACAAATCTCCAGGAAGGCCTTTCAACCAACCAAAGCATCGAATACAGGGAGAACACTAATCAGAAGATACTTGTTTTTTTTTTTTGCCTATCTGAGTTTTTGTTGGCTAACAAAGTTTTTTTTCGCTCAAAGCTAACGTCACATAAAACCATTCTCTCGTCTTTCAATTGGGCTTCAATGGAATCTCTAAGTTGTCTTACATGTCCATGACCAGGAACATTACAACGAAGGCACCTTAAATCCCAACTCTTTGATGATAGAGAGAAATGAGAATAAGTATTTAAAATCAATGTTGGAGGATGACAGACAATCTTCCGTATATTTTGGTTTAATTCGTCTTAATGGCAGATGCCCTCGATATTTTCTCTTATTAATGCCAATCTTTTCGAATATGTGTGCTAACTAGTCACTAATAGCACATATTAACATTCCCATATCCAAGCAGATTCTCAAATATGACAACCTGTAACATATGCACAATATTAAAGGGGGACATGACGTCAAGACCTATGTGGATGACATGTTTGTGGATGGCAACGTGGTAGTACAATATTTCACTATTGCTATGATGATGCCTTTAAAAAACTAAAATAGCCAACACTTTTTGCAAATTCAAAATGCACGCAAATTTTTTTATCAAATCCCATAATATTCGCCTGTTTATGCATTTTAATGGGGGATGTCCTCAAGCTTTCCTCTTATTAAATCCAATCTTTTCAAACCTGTATGGTCGGTTGTCACTTTTAAAATCATAATTAATGTGCATTGGGAAGGGAGGAAGGTGGCGGGGATGGAGGGGATAGAAAAAATGGTTTTAAAATTTTCTGAACCCAGGAACGCATGAACCCGCGAAACTTTGAAGACTCGACTAAGTATGGAAAGGCAGGTCAGATAGACAAAGTCATCGTAGGTAGAGGCAAGGTTGTGAGTTTGAGGAGTCTGGGGTCGAATTGTAGAGCATGAAAGTTTTGGGTGCAAGATGTATACCCTGAACACCGGTTACCAGAGTTCGATAGCACCAATCCGCGAACCCGCGTTCATAAAATTGGCTAAGTATGCAAACGAACGACGGACGGTCGAACTTGTGATGTGAAGATATAGATGGAGATGACGATTTATCGGTTTGCCACACCAGGAACCCACGAGCATAGAAACGTGACAAAGTATAGAACCAGAAACGCATAATAGAGGGTAAGAACAAAAGTGAAAAATGGGCAAGTTTAGATGAAATTGGATAAATATGCAAACAAACCATGGTCAGTCGGACTCGTGATGTGCAGATATAGATGGAGATGACGGTTTGTCAACTGGCCACCCCGGGAACCCACGACCACAGAAACGTGGCAAAGTATAGAACCAAAAACACATAATAGAGGGGAAAAACAAAAGGAAAAAATGGGAAAGTTTACAAGAGGAAAAAGAAAGGGAGAGAAGAAATTTATCGCTCAAACAACAACACTTACTCTCATAACTATGAAGCCATAGAAAGACATTAATCATGGGAAAAACATCGTCAGCTATGTTATATAGTTGGAGCCCGACAAACTATGATTGCCATAAGAGATGTAATTTACATCCACTGCAAAATTTTGCATATTATTTTATCTTAATAGTATTTTCTGGGGAGCCAACTGTAAAACCATGTAACAATAGATCCAACTATAGATGCAGTACCCCAACATCGTAAAGTTTAAGAAAACAAGAGATAGAAGCAAATAACAACCCAGTTAAGAAGCACCAAAAGACCCAACTGCAGTCGCGGGACCTGAACCTTGCAAAGTTGAATCAAACAAAAATAAGCAGCATCCAATGAACCAAGAAGAAAGTATGAACCATCCGACCAGGAATGTCGGTGAAGAACAATATTGGACAAATTCACTGCACACATGATTGTATCAAAAAATTCATAGGAAAATGTATTGTAACACATATGTTAACCAAATATTTCACGCTGTGAGAATTGTCAGGTAAAATTCAAAGCTGGCAGGACCATCCAAAGGCTTGCCATTGTGCAAGCAATTAAGAAAGATGCATTTTTTACGGTTGGTATTTTTCAATACTGGGAGTGATCAAAATCCTCTTGCAGTCCATCTTTGTATGTGATTACTATGACCAGAGAAGCAAGATTGTAATGTTGTCTTCATCTCGTTCCTGATCGCCAATGTTCGACACAAAACATACCTCCATCACAGCCACAATGACACATAGGAAAAGGGAATTGTATTTTCTCCTCACATACAAAGATGTTTTGCAAGAGGATTTCGACTCAGGCATCCCTAGGAGTCAAATTTCCCACCTGCAAACTGCAGATAGCAAGCAAAGCTAATCACGACACCCAAACCCGCCCGTCAACAGGGAACGATAGAAGGCCAATGTTTGACACATGACCTACCTCCATCACAACCACAATGACTCATAGGAAAAGGGAATCGTAATTTCTCCTCACATACAAAGATGTTTTGCAAGAGGATTTTGACTCAGGCATCCCCAACAGTCAAATTTCCCACCTGCAAACTGCAGATAGCAAGTGAATCTAATCACGTCACCCAAAACCACCCTTCAATGGAGAACAACAGAAGGCCAATGTTCGACATAGAACCTACCTCCATCACAGCCACAGTCACGCATCTCAAAAGTAAATCATATTTTCTCCTCACATACAAAGATGTTCTGCAAGAGGATTTTGACTCAGGAATCCCCAGTAGTCAAATTTCCCACCTACAAACTGCAAATAGCAAGTGAAGCTAAACACGACACCCAAACCCGCCCGTCAATGGGGAACGACAGAAGGGCAGTTCCAATCGCATTTGCAGAACCCCAAGCGTGCAAACTGCAAAAAGAACAACAACAACATGCAAATAAGAAATCAATGAATATGCAAGAAGCAAGCATGAACCAGTGAACCAACAATGTCGCTAAAGAACAATATTGCCCACATTGACTGCATAGAACATTGCATATAAAAAAAAAATAAAAAAATGTATTGTAACAAGCCTATTACATAAACATTTAAGGCTGTGAAGCCTGTTAGATAAACATTTAAGTCTGTCAGAACTGCTCTGTAAACATTTAAGAAATAATGCAGTGTGGCAGGTCTCTTACGTATGAAAAAACATTTATTTTATTATTTTATAACAATAATAAAAAAAAAATAGTAACAATAGTTCGAACAGTAGAGCCTATTTTAAAAAAATATATATTCTAAGGACAAACTAATATGAAGTCAACTAATAAAAAACTCATTATCTATCTTCAAAACTTTGGATATCCAAACATTTCAAGAAAAAAACAACAACTCAGAAAGACCGTATATGATAAAAAAACTTCGGATATGCTAACATATCAAACATTGGGAATAGCAAAGCTGGCAATAAGTCCTCCAATCTGTTATCCAATCAGATCATGACAGATATAGCATTTTTTATTATATAAAAATCAATGTTTTTAGTTCCCTAGTTCCAACAATAGATATTATGCAAATATTTTTAGTCAAAGGACAAACTAATATGAAGTCAACGAATTATCGATCACTATAGTCCCTCTACCCCTTCGGCGGGGACTAATAACGGAAAATCAAATCGCTTCTTAACCTGTATACCATTCCATCTCATGAATTTAAATATCACGTGTGTATTGTGAAATGGTTTTTAAATCAAAAACTTTAGTTGTATGTCAAATCTTTCCTAACTTTTATACCCCTCGCAAAATTTAAATCTCAGACGGATAAATGATAAATTATAAATTATAACGTAATCAAATTTTTTAATATAAATGTAATCACTTTATATAAATAATAATAACAATAATAATAAATCACAATTTAAATCTAATCATATCCATGTATCTCTTGTATGTTTAAGTTAAATATAAGTATTATAGAAATGTTGTTTTAAATTTAACACCCCACAAAATTGTAAAATGTATATGATAATAGATTAAAGAGAAAACTTTTAAAACAAATTAGATAATGAGTTAATACAATTATATTAATATAATAATTTTTAGATAAATTTTAAATATATATGTTAGTGTAACAATTAATTTTAATTAAATATAAAAAACATTTTAAAATAAATTAAGTAATGAATTTATGTGATTATATTTACATATTTGATAACCATACTAATTTAAAAAAATAAATTTCATATATATTTATGTGACTAAATAAGATAATTGAAAGTTGAAAAATAATGATATTTAAAATGTTCACAATGTTTAAAGGTATAAAATGTATTTGATTAATTTTTCTACATGTCATTATAAATATATAAAATGATTATGAATCAATTTTTTCTAATTTTTTAACTTTTAAAATTTGTATTAAGAAAAATTTATAAATATTTAAAAATAAATATATAATTATTTTTATAAAATTAATATAAAAATATTTTTATTTTTAATAATAATAAATTAATTTTTATTTTTATTTTTTAACTTAAAAAAATATATAAATATTTAAAAATAAATATCTAATTATTTTTATAAAATTAATATAAAAATATTTTAATTTTTAATAATTAAGTAATAATTTGTCTCCTAGGTGTAGGACAGTTGGTGATGGAGCGTGTTGTTAAGGCACTCCGTGATGTTAAAATTACCGATGGAGAGTTGGTGACGGAGCGTGTCATGATGTTAAAGTTATCGGTTAGAAACCTGCGGAGACAAAAAATCTCTGTGATTTTTCGGCATGACAGACCACCGTGGCGACACGATCTTCTTCAGACATCGTACTGAGCGCCTTGGCGGGGTTGTCCACACGGATTTTCTCACGTCTTCCACATCCAGATGAAACAGGCTCTCTGTTGGCTTCCCCTTGTGAGTCATGAGCTTCACAACGTTGGCGGGGTTGTCCACGCGGATGGTGAGACCACCGTCATTTCGTGGTCATCCATCATTCCTTGCCTCTTGTGGGTCTTTTATTGAACAAGAAGAAGGCGATGCAGAAATCAAGAAAATCAAGTAGGGATTGACTGGCCTTTGGAATTTTAGTGCGAGAAGGCAATGACCAATCCCTTGCACCTATTGTGCTCCTGAAAAACAATCCACTTATCACATATCTTGGACGCAATTGATTTCAATGAAGTAATTGAATAAACTAAAATGGCATGCCATGTGAACTCTATTGACTCATTAGTGTGCCATGTTATGTGGATTTTACTAACCTCTTTGGCTGTAGGAGAACCTTGTTGATCTTTATTAATCTATGTCTTGTGAACGTTAAATCGAGAGCTACAATGTCGTGGACTGAGACCTTGTTGACAATTCAACCCAACAACTATAGCGAATGTAAATAAATAAACAATATAAGAAAGAACAACGTTGTTTTTTTTCTTTGACTTGTCTCTTCTTATGTGTTTGTGAGGGAACAAATAACTTAGAGTAGTGTTGAATTTATAGAATAAACACCACTATAGCGAATGTAAATAAATATCATATTGTCCACTGTAAATATCATATTGTCCACTGTAAATATCATATTGTCCATTGAGTAACTACTATCTCTAAGAATACGGGAAGGGTCCTAATTATTATGGGGGTCTTTAAAAAAAAGACATGTTGGCAGTTGACAACTTGGGCCTAACTCCCAATAGTAGGAAAACACTAAATTTAAAGAAGAGGAGCTTGGAAGAGGAAGGTGAAGCATACTTTGCATAATTGAGAGGAAGGTGGCTCATACTTTGCATAATTGAGCAAGCCTTATACATCTTTAAACATTTGAAGTAGTCATAGATGTCTTATGGTATGTCACCCTCTTGTGCATCGAGAATGTTGTAATCCTCTGTTTCTAACCGCCCATTATTGAAGAGGGATAATAAACCAATACAATTTTAGTTCTTTCTTGTAGAAAAAACTTCACAAATATTTCAAAAGTTCTATCTTTATGCGAAAGGATTTTTTTAAGAAAACTTTGGCACAAAAATTGAAACAGATAGCTTGGAAAACCACTTCTTCTATAGGGTAGGTCTTAAAGTGGAAGGAAAATGGAAAACCAATGTGTGAGATGTACCCAACCACTTGTCTAATAATGGGGGACTTAAAGCAACCAAATTTTCACTAAAAACCTTCTAAATATATCTCTAACTACTCAATAGTAGATATTAATGCAATTCAAAATTATTACATGCATTTCATTAAATAAAATCTACTACAACTTATCATATAAAAACATTATATAGAAACAACAATTGAATACTTATATTCAATACTCTACACATATGACATGGACTGGTTGTGTAAAAGTGATTTTCCACCTAGCCCTACACATTCATTGTGGATGTGGCCCTTAGCTAGGCTATGAGATGACAAGGGTAAGGGACAATTTTGCTAGCTTTTTCTCTAAATACACCCTAGAAAATACTACATAATTGATCTAAACAACATCCAACATGATTTTTCCAATGTCAAATGCACTAATGCAAATCTATGCAAAATTCACTACCAACACACTCAACATAGTTATCAACTTAATGAGAACTGTGACCTCAAAACGAGAACTCTGGCCCAAAAAACCCATATTTTTGCATAGAAAACATCAAAATCAACCCCCAAATCAAAAAGTGGTGCTACCGGTAGCACCATTTTTTAAAACGGGGTCAAAATTACAACATTTTTCAAACATGGCCTTCAAAACTTAGAGAGTAGCTCAGAAAAACCTTAAAATCAACACATAAAAACAAAAAAGATGTTTTTGATTTTTTTTTCTTTTCGAAACATTAAATTTTGAGATCATTTGAAATTGTGCTTTTATCACTTGGTACCATTAAAACCAAAACCTTAAAATCAACCATCAAATTGAAAAGTACAACTACCGGTAGAACCCATTCTAAAATTGGGGTATTAAAATGACACATTTTTATAATGTGGTAAAAGAACTCATCATTACTGTAAACAAAATCATAAAAACAACCCTTAAATGTTTACTTTTTAAATGTTATCATCACACAAAGCACAAGGTAATACATAATGCCATGAAAATATCACAATATACTTTAAAAAATCAACGTCACTTTTTAATAATTTTTTCCTTTTAACAATAAAAAAGTAAATGAATGAAACATAAATAGTTTCTTAGAAGTATTGTTATATTGATCATATTCAAAACATATGAGCTAAGAAATTTTATTATATTATCCATAATAAAAAAACATATCATACATAAAACATAACAAAAGATTCATAACTTCATGTAAGATCATATGTAAGTTCAATGTTCTTTTTTAGTTACCATAAAAACATCATATCATATGAATCAAAAATTCTTAAAATGTTCCATACACTTATTCAGATTGACTCATGGTTTCTGAAATACCACTAGAGTCTACATTGTCTTTAGATGAATGTTTTGATGAAGATGTAGATGATCCATACTCTTCTCTATTGTCGATGAATGCACCATCTGAGTCTACATGCATGCCCAAGATTTCATATGTCAAATGCCTTTTAGATCTACGACTAGGTTCAATAGACTCCCATCTTGCATTTATTTCTTGCGTCAACAACCTCCTGATAATCTTTGTTGTCTTGGAGTGAAGAGTTTTCACCACAAGGAGTATCAAGAAAAACATTGTCAGGAGACTGAACTAGAGAATGTCGATCACCTTCATTTGTTGCAACTGAATGTTTGAGAACATCATCATCAACATAATCATTTGGAGAAAAATAATCATCAACATAATCATTTGGAGAAAAATAATCATCAACATTATGTCTACTATTGACATAATCATCTTCATTTCTTTCAAAATCCCCACTTGAGTGAAAATTTCCACCATCTTGCTCAGTGCCTTGAAAACCTTCATCGGTATCTTGAAAATCCTCACTTGGAGGAAAATCAACATCAACATTGTTTCTTTTTAATTTATCACTTGGAAAAGAGTGACCACCAATGGCGTAATCATTTTCGCTACTTTGAAACTCGCCACTTGAAAGATATTCTTCATCATCCTCATCCTCATTACTAGCTTCAATATCCTCACTTGGAGGAAAATCTTCATTATCCTCATCGGTACCCTCAAAATCCTCACTTTGATGGAAATCATCAGCACCAACATTGTTTCTTTTAAATTCCTCATTAGAGAAAGATTGTCCAACATTGTCATAATCGTCATCATTGCTTTTAAAGTCCCCACTTGGGGGAAATTCTTCTCCATCCTCATTTGTTCCTTGGAAATCCTCACTTGGAGGAAACTCTTCATCAGTACCTTCAAAATCCTCACTAGGAGGAAAATCATAATCAACAACATTGTTGTCTTTAAATTCTCCACTCAGGGAATTTGGTCCACCATTGTCATAATCATCTTCACTACTTTTAAAATTTTCACTTGAGGGAATTTCTCCATCATTTTCATTGGTGCCTTGGAAATCTTCATCGGTATGTTCAAACTCTTCACTTGAAGGAAAATTCTCATCCCAATCATTTAAACGTTGATCATAGTTTCCACTTTGACCTACATTTTGATTATTTTCATTACTATTAAACTGTTGACTAGATTTATCACCATCATATTCCTCATCTTCATCATTGGTGCCTTCAAAGTCCTCTGATTTAGGACTTTCATGAGGAACATGTTGAATAAAATTGCTTGCACCATGATCAAAATTATGACTAGATGGAAAATACGACACCTCATTTGCATTACAAACATTCCTATGGCATTTCCTAGTCCCAATAGAAGAGGTATGCGAAGAATTTGTTGATGTCTCAGAAATACAATTTTCTTTATTTGATGAAGCCATCCCTTCTCTCTCAGAACATAGAATGATAGAAATGGTCATCGTCCCTATGACATTATAATAACATGCATAATGAGCTTTTCCCTCTAAATGCGCCCTCCATAAAAAAAATATAATTTCCCTACAAAATTTCCCCCCCAAAATTCCACCCCAAAATATTCCCTCCAAAATTTCCCCCTCAAATTTTTCCCTCCAAAATTTCCCCCCAAAAT
>JASDQU010201338.1:5018-19127 GCA_032191745.1 Picea mariana | reverse complement strand
GGAAATACGGGAAAAGGGGCCTTTTCAGGGCCTGCTGAATCACTGAATTCTACATGTATGAGCACTGCTTGCTCATCCTTCGGCGGCTCTTCAGGAAATCCAGCTTGTGCAACCTGGTGGATAACAGTACTCACTAGATAACAACATTAGGCTTTGTATCGGTCCCTTCATAGTCATTGATTGACACAAGGATACCTCTCCTCCTTCCTCCTCTAGTTTTACCCTCATTCCTTGCTATAATTTTGATGTTGAGCTAAGGACTTGCGCCTCTTAGGGTTTTCCTCCTTTGTTGTACCTTGAACTCGCATCTCTCTCTATTATTATTAGTTATATATTTCCCTTTTATCAGCAATTTAGAATCCAAGCATGTTTTCAATACTCCCAAAGCCTGTTGATGACTAGTTGTACTCTCTAGTCCCAATGACCTTTCTTGGTCATTTTTTGGACAGTAATAAAATTATATCATCTCAATATGAAAAATGTGATATTGTATGATTATGTAAGATGAATATGATTAGTTTACACAATCAGTGAATTATTTATAAGTTAGCATATCTGAGGGAAGACGGTTAGGGCCTAAGGGCCAAAAGTTCAACACAATACCATTTACCCAAAACCCCTCAATCCCCATTTCTTGTTCATGTGTCATTTCCTATTCTGTTTCCCATTTTTCATTTCTAGTAACATGCATGGAAGAATTGAAGGACCATCAACCTTCTATCTCCTCCAATCAAGGCCTCAACTTTAATTGACACAAACTTCATTCTATTAAGTAAGCTTTTACAACAAGAATAATCTCAAAGACAATTGCATTCAAATCCCTGGACAGAAAATACAAAACATAAACTCATTCCATACTCCTAAATACATCTTTCATCTGACAAGGCTATCCTCTCTTACCTCGCTCTTTCATATGCAGTAAATCTGCTTATTGAAAATCTTGCTAACAGAAAGATAACAAAAGGTTTGATCAAATAATTTTCCCCTCCTGAACTGTAGATTTTCAAAACAGAGGCAGCCACTAGGAGGCAGAATTTCCAAAGATATCACGCTCTACTGATCCTTATTATAGAAGCACTGATGACCCCATCATCATAAAATTTCACAAAATCGATTGCATAATTATGACACATAAATATAAGAGTGCACAAAATGAAAATCCATGTTGGGAAAAGACGTGTGTCTTATAGTTTACCTGGATATGATTTTCTGCATAAACTAGCATTCTTTCATTCTTCTGAACATTTTTCATCAGTGTATCCACAATCTGCATTAGCATACAGAAATAGGAATTAACTCAAAATAAGAAGAATAACACTTAAACATTTTCCAAATCCAACTTTCTATCTATGTGACACAACTCAGGTGAAGAATCAAAGATTGCATCGCTAAAAAAACATACCATATTCTAGTGTTCAAAGTTCAAACATAGATTGGAGAGCTAGCTCTCTTATCTACATTCATTCATATTCCAAAGCATGTAAATCTTACAAATTGGTTATGCATTCCAGGAGGATCAGCTATCCAACAGAGAACATTGTCCCACATGACCACAAACTTGACCGAAAAATGGGACCATTTTTCTTGAAAGCACCCACAAGAAACCAGGGAACAATATGTTATTATCTATGGTAGCTACAACAGAAGGCAGACTTAGATGCAACAGATTAGTGTAATATAATAGAATATCAGCCAGTATTTTGTTTGCTGCATATAATGTTGCAGAACATTTAGCTGATTCTTGTATTCATAATATTTGACAGTTGACTACTTTTAAAACATTAAAGTTGAACACATACTACCATAAACATTTAAAAAATGTTGTTTCTTACAAACTGCCATAGAACATAATCTAATCTTACTTTCATGATCGAGAACCAGTTTTTGAATTTACCACAGTTAATAGATGGATTGATTTTCCATGCTCTTTCTCTCTCAAAATTTCTTCTTGCAATTACTTGTCAAAAGGACCAAACATAATGTTAAAATTTTGAGAATCACGAAATTAATGCAAATTCTGAAATTTCACCTCAATCTTGAGGTTTCCTGGATCTATTCCCTGAAAACTTTCAGCCTTAGGGCTGATCTGAAATATTAATTACAGCAGTAAATACTTCACCTCACTTCAACTCAAATCACAAGGCAACCGAAGAAAATAGATACCAATCAAGTGTACTTCAAAGCCAACAAGTTACAGCCCTTAGGGAAAACTTTTCAAGGTATATAACGGATATGAAATGTCTTATACAGTATATCATAACAGCAGTAAATCTGTTCCTTTAATCTTAAAGATAGGTGTTAAATCACTTAACAAATTCAGCAATATATTATGTCAAATGAGCATGCACAACCAGTTCTAGAATCTAATCGATCACGAAGATAACATAGGCTGAAAATCAAATCTACAGGTACACAATATTTGGACAGCTTAAAACACTTCATCTATATAAGAAATGACATACATGTACATACCAATAGCATATCACAAGCTGGTACAAATCAAACTCTCCAAACCCTAGCTAGGGAAAACATAAAAAACCCCTAGCCACCAACTCCTAACTAGGAGTTACTTTTAACCAACGTTGGTTACTGCACCAAAGATCTTCGACAAGCTAGCATCAACACCAGCATGTCCTTGGCACATACACTTGCATGCCATAAGTGTACAAGATATCTCCTTCTCTCTTCTCCATCATAAGCATAGCATACAGCACTAGGGTTTCCAAATGTCACAAAACCCTAATCTTCTTCTTTAAGAGCTGGAAGATAAAATGCTTCCATTGCCCCTCTAGGGTTTATAACAAACCTTAGTCCTCTTTATCTCTTTAGGGTGAAAGCCTAACACTGGACTGTCCCCTGAATTTCCTCCAAAAACCTAAAGAGAGCAAATATAACATGAAGGAGAGTACAAAAAGACAAGTTTGCCCTAGTCTCACAACTCTAGCTCGAGCATGTGGAAACAAGAGAGAACATGTACAAGCGAGTGAACTGACTCTCTCTCTCCATCTATTTATATGAGATGCGAGGGAGGCCTACAGTCAAAAAGTGGATCAAGCCCACAACAAGCAACCTATTTAATCATTAAATAGGCCCACATATGGAGCACTCCAATTCAAGTGATAGGTGTCAAACTCCAAGGTGAATACATCCAACAAGCAAGGCTTCAAGGTTGAACACTCCTCGAGCAAGGTCCAACAATCCTCCTCCAAAGCTCCAACACGACTCCTAAGCTATGCGTACCTCTGGGTCCACCCCACCTACATGATCACTTCTCAACCCAAGTGTCCTCAAGTCAAGTACAAGCCTCCATGCAAGCAACCAAGTGTGCCCATGCCATATAAGGCTCAACGCCCTCCTCCAGGATGCCCAACGCTCCTCCTCCAAGGCAAGTCTTCCCTCAAGCAAACAACCCACTCTTCATGTGGCCATCATGAATAATTTCATCATGTTGTCTAGGTCTCCAATACTCCAACATGGAATACCACAAAAGCGTCAAGAAAAAGCACAACGGTCAATGAGCAAGCCAACTCCAATGTCTAGTCCATCATGGTAAAACCAAGGGTCATCCATATACCATACACCCCACATCAGATGAAGCACCCACAAGTATGGTGTAAAGTTGTAAACACTTTCAGAGTAACCCCGAAAGTTAATACTCCCTCATTACGATGAAAGTGTTCACCAACACCAATTTGATCCCTTTGCAACTCAACCCAACCTTCCATCTACAAATCTAAACCTACTATAGTCCTGGAATCAAACATTGTCTTTGGAAAGGAACTATAACCCATCCATACACTCCTCCATCAAGGCATCACACCTCACTTCCTCAAAATAACCGGAAGCCTCACAAATGGAAGAGACCAATGAAAAATGGTTAGGATATCTCCTAGGGTCAACCTCACTACAGATCTAGGAACTCCTACAAGCTCCTATGCATCATCTAGCCATTAATGTTTGGGTAAACCATCTCAACTTCCTGTGTACTAGAGTAGAAGGTGAGGGCATATCCTCCCTTTATCCCACCATCTCCACACCTATATCTTATTCATCTCTAACCCCTAAATCCACCTCTAGAACAACAAAATCCTCACTCCCTTAAATTTCTGAATGAGAACCCTATGAACTCGAGGACCACACATCCTCATCAAGCTTTACATCTCGATTCACCGCAATCTTCCACTATGTTGGAATACACCTGTACGCTATCGAAGTCTCGGTGTATCCATAAACAAGATGATATCACAACATCTCGAACATCCAAAGAACAATAACAATCTATGAATTTGAAGGAACATAACCCTAGATCATTAAAAACTTACCAAACTCCATCATCCCTCAAGTCAATGTCGAGGACCAAAATCTTTGAACACCACATCATGAGTTGTTCAAAACATCCTACAAAGATAGTCACATCTCCATACAAGGCCAAGACAAGTGGATTAGATTTATCAAAATCCCAAATATAGACAACTACATATCCCATCCATATAGAAATACCCAGCTTGTGGTACAAGAAACAACCCACGCAAGGTTGTCAACAACTTGTAATCATGGGCGTCTCACACATGCACCTACAAAAGCTCCGGCAACTGAAGCAACAACTTCAACAAGGTCACCTCCCTCTTCCTAAAAGAATCTTGAAGCAAGAGCAACATCAAGGTCAACTCCCTCTACTTGTGAGAATCCAACAACCATGTCCCTGTACTCTACAACACTCCCACCAGTTGCAAGACCGAAATCAATCACCGATTCCATAGTAGGTTTTGAACCTATTTCTATGGCATCCCTCCATACATGCTCTCCATATGCCTCCTCATAGGTAGAAGAATTATCCAGCTTCCCATTGGAATGTATAAATGCCATAACATCAACAAGCAACCTATAAAGGCCACCATCTAGAACACCTCTAGACAAAATCCTCGAACTTGCTAGACTATAATCACTAGTAGTACACTAATATCTTTCAAATCCAACTCTATACTAAAGCTTTGCTATATAAGAAATTGAAATAATATTTTTCTTCAAACCAGGAACAAACAATACATCATTCAATTCAAAAACATCACCTAATGGCATCTGGAAGGAAATGGAGCCTGTAACCTTCCCAACTGCATTTAATCATAAAATCCCTAATCCATAAGGTGCAACTTGAGAGGGATTTATTATGATGGTTACCACTATCACTAGAGCAACCTATCCTCTTCAATTTAAAAGGCTCTCCTTCATCTCAAGGGAGGTATCCCTAAGTAGGATCACTAAAGCTAGACAATGAGGAACAAGGCGATAACTGAGTAGCTTTAGTAAAACAATGTTTTTTGTATTGTTGATGGAGGGATCTAGAGATTAGTACCAATACAACAAGGGAAATGGAGTCAAGGAACTACCTTAGAGGGTTTATTTTCTTGTGTAAAAAGGGTTGAAAATGAGGCATGAAAGCTCACTAGATCCACCTTAATATTGCTAGAAATTAATGCAGAAATTTCACAAGGAAAGGCTTCAAAGGATGATCCTTCAACTAGCACTTAACTTCACCCTAGAATTGGAGCCAACAAGTTTGCAAGTATTCCTAAGATATATCATACAAATTATTTAACCCAAAAACTAAGATAGAAAAGGAGAAAACATGTGTTATTGCACTAGACTCCTTTCAAGTAGTAAATGTACCCTTGAAATGGATCAAGTCGCTAGCCTTTGCAATGTAAAACAATCCACAACACTTCAAACTTGAAGAAGAAAAATATTCATCCACACATTAAAGAGAGAACCCTTACACATCACATATGCTCCAAGAAAAATTTATCAATTAAACTCCAAGGAGGGGAAACTCCAAAAATCCACCAACGAGAAATGATGAAGAGAGCAAACCCTTATATAGGTTTGCGTTCCATAATCATCTACAATAAAATAATAATATCTAAGGTAAACCCTAGATATATCCTAGGGAGCAGTAAAGAAACAATAACCTCCAACTAATGATCAATCAATACATAAAATAATCAAGCGGTCCAGCCAGATGTGTACATTCTCCAACAAGAAAGCTCCATGGAAATGAGACGTCAATCAAAAGGACATACGACGTGTCGAAGATCCAATGTCTAAACTCTAAAGGCCTCCAAATGTAGTAATCCATAACCAACTCCTTAATATAGGTAACGAAAACTCCTCTACATGTCAACATTCTTCATATCATAAACAATCCATTTACACATGGAAAGCATCGATAAGACTTAGGGCGTTCTTGAACCAAGGCGCCAATCATGCTCAAACAATGTCAAGTCAACCCAAATGAACATGAAAACAAGTGATACATCAAAATGCCAAGTAGATACATGCTAGAAACTCCATGAGATGAGGACTCGAATCTGAAATGTGCTCATGAAGATGGCCAAGGATACCAAAATCATGCCAAGAAAGGCATGCACCATCACAAGACACTTCTATCCATGCTTGGAAAGGACTAACATCGACATTATCATGGATGCAATAAAACTCATAAGACAATCCCATGGCATCTCTTACATTATCATCATCACTTCCCTCAAACAACAAAGGCTTAGCAGCCTCCACAAACCACTCAAAATGTTATGATTAGCTTCCAAACAAGATATCTATGAGAATTGAAACATCTCATCCTTAAAAAAAAAAATAGCCCCAAATCTAGGGCTAGAAACCGTTTTTTGTGGCTGGAATTTTCTACAATACAATTCAAAAATAAAGTGTTTGCTGCCCCAAAAAATTTCCAGCGTCATGTTATCTCAGGATTTGTAGTTGTGCAAAGCCCAACACAATATTCCCAAATCTTCCGTAACTACAGGAAATCCTACCATTGTCACCTTAGTAAGAAATCCCCTCACTTAATTGATGGAGAAGGTCCACCACAGGGGAGGCTTCCCCAGTGACGTCAAGGGATCAAAGTATCAAATTTGTTATCCAAGCCTATCGCCCCCTCTCTTGATCACCTAAGCCAAGGTCTAGGTCAAGGAGAAATAAGACATAATGAGATGGTTTGGTTATGAAATTGCAGCAGTTTATGTTGAGTTTTCAATGAACTATGGCTCATGCATTTAATTCAATATTCTTGTTTAGCCTTTAACTTGAACCATAACTACTGCAGCAAACCAAGATCACAAGAAGAATAACCATGCACAAGAACACAAGAAGTATCGTGGGAAACCCTTTTCAACAAGGGAAGAAAACCCAGCCAATCATTTGGTATATTCTTCAAGAGAAAGACCTCCCATAGGCACGTCCAACTCAGCAGATCTTCTTTCCCATTGCATTACACAGGAGAGTCATCTAGAGTTCATCATCTCAACTCTCTGCTCAGAGGAGGCTAATACATCGTTTCATCTTTGTCTCAGAACAATGCACCCAGCTCATGGGAATTCACATGTTCTCCTGTGCTCAGCCATAGGCACGTCCAAATCAGCAAATCTTCTTTCTCACTGCATTACACAAGAGAATCATCTGGAGTTCTTCTCAACTCTCTGTAAGGAGGAGGCCAGCACAACGTTCCAGTTTTGTCTCAGATAGGAACCACACACCCAACTCAAGGGCTCTCTCTCACGTCTCTGTCCTGGAGAATGTCTCACACAACTGTAAACATCAACACTCCCTCTTAGCTAGGAAGGCTTTCTCCATCAGGCCAAGTCTCGCACGGAAGTATTCGAACTTCATCCTGGCTGTAATCATCAACACTCCCTCTTAGCTAGGGAGGTAATCTCCACCAAGCTAATTTCTCACTGAAGTACTCGAACTTAGTATTGGCAAGCGGTTTGGTGAAGATATCTGCAATCTGCTCATGTGTAGGAAGATATTGCACGTGCACTGCTTTCCTCTGCAACATGTCTCTAATATAGTGATATTTTATCTCAATGTTTTTCGATCTATCATGAAAAATGGGGTTCTCAGAGAGCTTCACACAGCTCTGGTTATCGCAAGTAATAATAGGATCCATCTCATGATCAAATGAATCTGTCAAAAGCCACACTGCTTCGCAAATTGCCACACTTAATGCTACATACTCTGCTTTTGCGGTACTCAAGGCCACAGAGCTTTGTTCCTACTGCACCAGGAAACCATGGAAACTCCAAGATAAAACAACAACCGGATGTGCTCTTCCAGTCCATTGTATTCTTTGCTCAATCTGTATCGACATATCCCTGCAAACTCAAGTTCACACTGGAGACATATCTCAAGCCATATCTGACTGTGCCTCATATATATATCTCAATACATGCTTTACTGTTATCCAGTGAGTCTGTCTCGGCTGACTCATGGATTGACTAAGCACATTCGCTGCATAGCATATATCAGGTTTGGTGTTAACCAGATACATCAATGATCCAATCAGTTGTCGGTACACATGTGGATCAATCTCGTCTGAATCGTCATCATTTATCTTTCGTCAAATCCATTACCATCGGTGTAGACATGGATTTGCATTCTTTCATACTGAACTTCTTTAATATCTCCACTGTATATTTTCCTTGACTTAGGAAAAGTCTCACTGGTCCTCTGTCATACTTCTTGTCCCAAGAAGTAGTGCATCATACCCAGATCCTTCATCTCGAAATCAGAAGTTGAGGCTTGCTTGTATCCAACAACACAACTTCCTGAATAAGTCATCAAAATCAAGCTCTCGTCACCAACAATGTAATAGTATAGGTTTGGATCAGCAACACTCTTGTTGAAACCCAAACTTATCAAGAATCCATCTGTCTAATGTAGTTTCCAGCTCATGGATGGTAGTTCAGATGGGAATGCATCGGGCTACTAGATCAATATGTCTCATCATAGTTCACTCCCTTTGCTTGTGAGAATCCTCTAACTACAAGTCTCGTTTTGTATTTCTCGACACTTCCATCAGCTGTATGTCTTTCTGCCTCTTGCAAAGTTTGTCAAGCCCAGACAGGCCTTTTATGGCCTACTGCAAGGTCCCTAGGAATATCAACTGGAACAGCAGGATCAATTGTATCAATGGTTGTCTCCCTCTGAACTGTTGAGGTGGAGAAGGTATTTGTCTTTTCCTTCTTCTCAAATAGTTTTTACTCCCTCTGAGTCAAGTGACTCCCTCTGAAGTCTTTGAAGGAAAAACATCTTCCTTTGTTCTTAACCTGTCTGGAACAAGGAAACAAACGAAAGGAAACAAGACAAGAATATCTCCTAGAGGAGATTCATGAGTACATCTCTAGAATCAAAACAATTTAAGGATTGTTGCCACAGCTACAACACCTACTTGTAATGTAGCATGATAATTAAAACAATCAAACTTGGAGTCTTCACTTCTAGTTTGTTGTTCTTCTGAATGCACTGAGACTTCTCTGGGTCCATGATTTTACCAAGGGTTTCTTCCTCCTGCAAGTACCCTTATGACAAAGATGCAAATAATATATATACAAGTGCATACCTAAGAGTGTACACCAATGGAGATGATGATTGTTTGTCAGTGTTATGATGAGCAATGACATTCCTTGCTTGTTTGTCTTGTAGCCACCACTGAACACTCATAGTCAGAGTCAACTTCAGCGACATGAAGATCCCAGTTGCGAATCCATTCTAGCTGCCTTGAAATCTCATGATCATCTCCTCTTAAAGTTGTTGCAATAAATGATGGATGAGGAGCTATCAATATGCGAGATGTTACAAAAGGGCAGTTCTTCTAACATATGCGCAACAAACCACTCAAATGAAATGTGTAGCTCCTCAAAAGGTGGACATGCTCAGCCACAAGCACGTCCAAATCAGCAGATCTTCTTTCTCACTACGTTACACAAGAGAATCATCTGGATTTCTTCTCAACTCTCTATAAAGAGGAGGCCAACACAATGTTTCAGTTCTGTCTCAGATAGGAACCACACACCCAACTCAGGGGCTCTCTCTCAGGCCTGTGTCCTGGAGAATGTCTCACGCAGCTGTAAACATCAACAGTTTACAGTAGTACAACAACAATAGATAAATTATAATAGCAGCCGAAATTAAACTTCAAAATTGCAACAATTCACTATGAAAATTTAGCATTAACTCAATAGAACATTATCCAATTGTTACATCCAATTTCTAGGTATGTTTGACCACTATTAGAGCAATGTATGCAGCAAATTAGAGTATGTTAAGATAGATGTAGCAAACTTTTGCAAAAGCAAAAAGCTTATTAGTCAATTAGCTTAAGTTAGAGTTAGTAAACTTAGTAGGAAGTTTGAGAGAGTTGAAATGAAGAGTTTGTTGATCATTTTCACTATAACAGAGCTTGAAGATTAGTGCCTTTGAGGGCTATGGAGTCTTTACAACAACAATGCAATCAGTTTGGAGATGAAGCTAGCAAAGGCTAAGAGGTAGGGCTTAAACTCTAAGGTGCTAGCACATTAGGGCCTTAGGGTTTAAAGTTTAAACCTTGAGGAGAAGGATTGCTAGAGTGCAAGCACTTTTGGGCTCTAACAACCTTGTCTCCCTTCTTAGGTACTTCAACTAGGTCACAATCAAGACTCTAGGGCCAAAATCCTAAAGTGCTAGCACTTTAGGGCTTTAGGAGTTTAACCCTAGCTAGGATTTCTTCACAAATTTTGGATAAGATTAACCTTGTGAGAGGAGGAAGCACTCATTCCCATCTCTTAGGGTTTTACCAAGAAGGATGTCTAGGATGAACAAGTAGATTTTACCATAAAACATTCATAGCATGAAACAATATTGCAGAAATCTACTTCACCAAGATACCAAGAGAGTAAACCCTAATTACAGCAATACCATCCAAACATCAGCAAAGAAGATCCATCACTTGAACATCCAAGCATAGTGCCCTCAAGATGAGATCGTTGGGCCTCCAAAGGCCACATGTCATGCCCTCATGTGCCAAGATGCCATGTGCATCCTCCTTTCAAACCACCATGTGATCCATCAAACCCTGGCTCAAAGGTGACGTCAAGAGCTTGAAATGTGTCATCCTTTGGTGATGCTAGGGAGCCTCCAAAGGCACACGTCCAAGTGGGGGAGGGTGCAGTCTCATCCTTTTTGATGCTAGGGAGCCTCCAAAGGCAACGTCCTCTATCCTCTAGGTGCAACATTTATCATCTATGGTCTTCCACAAGCGGGGTCCAACGTCCATCTTGTGGACAAGGTCCTGCAAAGACGAACAAGTACGCCCTCCAAAGGTTCACAAGTCACAAGTATCATGCCAAGTAAGCCACATTTAATACAAGAACCACCCAAACATGTGCATCAAATCCCCCCCTTTCAAATTAAACAAATGCTCAAAGACCTTATAAGTTTTTCCAAATTTAGGTATGGGAGGGGTGTCATGGTGCCCTATTGGGTAAGCCAATCCCCAAGTCAAGGAATGTTTCCCAAGAAGACCCTATCTAGATCATGTGATGAGTATGAGGTGGATTGGGGAAAGGCTTTTGGGAATGGGGTTCTTAACATATCAAGGGTGCGTATTGTCTCATTTATGGGTGCCTTTGTGGAGGGTGTGTTGCATCCTTCGTTTGCAATGCAACATTTTTCCAAGCCCTTGCGTTTAATTTATTATGGTCTGAACAATGAGTGCTACGTGGAATGGAAAGTAAAGAGCACCACAATGCCACTTGAAGTTAGGAACACATTGAGTGCCATATGCAATGGAAAGTAAAGGACACCGCAAATGCATTCCCCCGTCAAGCGGGACATTTATTAATGATGTGTTTTAAAAGGTCCTTAATTTTTATGGAGAAGCGTTTCATTGCTCTCGAGACCATAGGGCGAGCATCTAGAAGGATAATTCATGGCTTTTAACTCTTTCCAACTACAACACCTTTGGGCCTTTAGCCCCTTCTTCCCATGAAATGAGGTACAAGCCCTTCTTGGGGTCAATGAGCCCAAAAATGCAAAAGATGAGGAAACGGAGGGGAAGAAGTGTGGTAAGTACTAAGTATGAGTGGGAATGGTACGATGACCCTTCAAGGAAACCCCCCAATAGCAACCCTTTTCCCAAGGGTGACCCACTTACTAGGAAACCATGTCCACCACCAAGGTGAAATTAGGCAAAAGGTATAGTTTCCAAGCAAACATTTTATAATCAAGAAAGGACTCTTTGCAACATGCTCAAATGCTTCAAATATTAAAGTGACACTTACCATGAAATTGTACTTGTTACCTCATGAAGCAGGACCTGTTGTCTTCTGGGAGCCAAGCTGGTGTAGTGGATGTTGCTCTGTTGAAATGATGATGATGATGAACTATGGTGAAATAGAGGGGCTCTACGGGCTATGCTATGCATCAAGCTATCGACACTCCATGTCTACTACCTACGGGCCTCGAGACATCATCTCCTTAGTTACCCCTAGATTCGAGGGGTAACATCTGGTTCCTACATGGGGACATGTGCTCACCGTAAAGCGCATGAGAACCTCAACATCTCCTAGTACGACCTGTGGCTGCACAACTCAAGCAAACTGTTGAAATCTAAGGGGTGGTGTAACTCACCCCTTGTTCATATGAAAATTACCAAAATCTAAAACTTGGAAAGAAAAATTTTCTGATATTTTTATTTTGACATATCAATATGAGCATGCAAATCGAATGAATGTAACATAACAAGATGCAATGATGCAGGAAAGACAATAATGTAAGTCAGAAACATGTATGCAAATCCAAGCAAAATGCAACTATACTAGCATGACATGCAACATATATACAATGCAATGCAAGATGCAAATGCCTACCCTAATCTAAGATACCACTAGAAGTCAAGTTTCTTCCCCATAATGGGGCTTGAGAAGGGACCCACAAACTGGTAATGGATGCCTCCTTCCCTGCAACGTGGATAGGTAGTAGGAATCATTAACAGACTTCTTCACAATCTTGTAGGGGCCCAGCCATAAATGCTCAAACTCTCTTTGTATGTTGAGTTGGCCTTCTTTATATCCCACTCTAGAACCAAATCTCCTTGTTTGTACTCTCCTCCCTTAAAGTCAATTGTCTCTTGTATTTCCCTAGTACATTGTCTTGAGGGAGGGGGGAGGAATTCTATTGTGAGAACGATATCCTAGCTTGGTTTAATCAGCAAGTCCTTATCATCTTTCTTCAATATTTTGACAAAGCCAATTTCCTTGTCTTTATACTTGTCTAGTTGTTGTTGGTAATGTTCCTTCTTGGGCCAATCTATAGCATTAAAATCTTCTTATGTGGCGAAGGGCAAGTCATCTGGGAAAAAATCCGAAAGGGGTTCCTCAACTTTGGGAAGTTCCTTCGTCTCGTAGTCAATGTCAATCTCCTCAACATGATCCAGCCAGGGTTTGCATTTATGAGGGCGGTTGTGTGTTAGTTGGCACATGCGGCAACATTTAGGGCCTTTGGAGGCCAAACGTTTTGCATTTGAGGCCTAGCGTTGCACCCTAGGGGCCTAACGTCACCCTAGAAGGGCATGACGTCACCCTTGGATTTGATTTTAGGGTTTAATTAATGACATTTATGTTAAAAACTGGATTTTAATGTAATTTGGCCATGTCGGCCTTTTTATGACCTAATTTTAATTAAAGGTCATTGAAACTGTATAAATAGAGAGAGAAAACTCTCATTTTTTCATCATTTCACTCATCACACAAGTGTGTGGTCTGAAATTCGGCCCTCTTCTAGGGTTATTGGCTGAAATTTTCAGCGCACTTCTCTTGGAGGCTAAAAATTTGCAACTTGGATCATTCTTGGTGAAGTTACTTGGCATTTCTAGGGTTTTATGGCTTGATTGTTCTTGGTGAAGTAAATCTGCAATTCTTCATTTTATTTGAATGGTTTATGGTAAATTTGCTTGTTCATGTTAAAGATTATGAAATTGCTTGCTTGACAAACGCTAGGAGTAAAGGACTTAATTTGCTACTTCTTTACTCTTCATTGCTAGACCTTGCCAAGAGGATTTTGACCTAGGTAAACTTCTAGAGCCCTAAATACTAGCACTTTAGAAGTTATTATCTAGTAAATTGTTGCTTTTAGTATTTATTGTTGAGTTTTGTACCTGAGGAGGTGTTCCCCATGTGTGTTTTCCTCCTTAGCACATGTGGGAAGGTTTATAGCACTTTGTTCTAGTACTTTATGTCTATTTGTACTTTGACTTTGGTTAAAGTGCATTATGTCACTTTT